>JANBQA010000008.1:0-76170 GCA_027576955.1 Dimargaris xerosporica
CAGCACATGTATATTAATCCCAATGGCTCACGCACCTATGTCTCTTGGTCCAGCTCGGCGCTTCCCGAAGCATGGCGCAACCATGCATCATCCCGCCGCCGTTCCGTGAGCTATCCGAGCATTCCGTTCCACCTTCATCCTTCGCAGCATTCCGGTGGCAGTGCCAATGAGGGCGGTGACCCTACACGGCATCCTCCACCTTTTTCCGGACCGGGCGGCGCGGACGAAGGTGGTGGGCCCTTTAGCTTACTACGTTTGCTGCAGATGATTGGGCAAAGTACTGGTGGCACCTTTATGCCCATTACTGGTCCAATGTTTGCAACTATGGGTGGCAATGCCAATGGCCAATTTGGCGACTACGTGCTGGATGCCAACGAATTCGACAACATTATCTCCCAGATCATGGAGCAGCAGCCTAGCAACCATCCGCTGCCAGCGTCCGAGGCTAGCATCAATAATTTGCAACAAAGCGCTGTGACGGCCGCAGACTTGGGTAGGTGTATTCTCTTATTGGCTGGATGCCCAAGTGTAATGAGCCAGGTTTTATACATTGTAAATTTGTGCAAGTAATTTCTCGCAGGGCGGGGGTGGGTTTGCACCAGAGTGTGGTTTGTTCTATGCCCTAACAAGTCACTCGCTATGAGCATTTGCATGTATCACTGCTTGTTTGGTTTATTACCTTTGGCTCGGCGATTTCTTGGCTCTGGTACCAGAGGAAACCAAGGAATGCTCCATCTGCCGGGATGATTTTAATGTGGGCGAGAATGTGGTGCGGCTGCCCTGCAAGCACTTTTTCCATGACCCGTGCATCAAGCAATGGCTTCGGACCAATGGCACCTGCCCCATCTGCCGCAAGCGCTTGGACAACGCAGTTGGTAGCCCCGATTCTTCGTCACGCCCGGGCCAGTCATCGACCTCCCACGCGCGTTCGTCTGGCCCAGGGCCTAATCATTTAGTCACATCTTCAAATGGTCACTCAACAAATAGTGGTAGTGGAGGAGGAGGAGGAGGAGGCAGTGGTGGGGCGGGCCAATGGTTTCCAGGCGCAGGGATGTTCTTTTCTGCCGCTTCCAATATCCTTTCCTCCACATTAGCTCCTGCACCTGCATCATCGCAACCGCCAGCTACATCCCAGCCAACCACGAATTCGAATACCGCTCCTGGTCAGCCAGCAGCAGCGACATCGTCTAACACCGCTACATCAACTGGAGCCTGGAGCACACTAGTGCCTCTTGTATCCAACCTCTTGCAGTCCCTGACTTCACCACATCACGCTTCGTTGGCCTCAATTCATAACTTGTCGGCCAACCCTGCGCATTCACTCACGTCCCGCCGGTCGCCGCCATCGTCTCCGCCAGTGGGGAGAGGCGACCATGATCCCCTGCGTCATTTGGACGATGATGTGGATTAAAAGCGCCATGCGCAGTTAACATTTTGGGGTTGGCTTCTTCACGCCTCTTTTCAGCACTTTATGTGCAAATTATGCTTTGACCATTCGTGTGTGTCTACGATATATCAGCTCATTCTTTCTGTTTTTGTTCACCAGTGCACATACGCTGAACTGCCCGAGGGATTTTTTGCGTTATAGCTATACTTGGGAGGAATTTATGATATGGTTTATGCATCCCCGTATATAAACGTGTATTATATCCACACTGTCGAGCACCTCGAGTCGATTGCTGCTCAGGTGCCCTGCCAATGCGTTTTAGGACCATGGCACCCTATCGGCGTTTCCCAGTGAGAGAGCATAAGAGCAAAATAGCCCCCAAGATTAGAACTCCGCCGGGCGCTTGTATCGGCCTCTGTCCACCACTACCACTATTCTGTTCTCACCAGGCATCATTTGGCAAACACCTGTGACTGGTGCAGAAGCAGCCACAGCAACTCGGTTTTCCTCGGTGGTCTGCCTATCCTACCCCCGCCACCACCCACTGAGTATGGATTTGTAGACGTGCCCTAGTTTATTGACACAATCACTACCCGACCAGTATCCCTTTATTTTTTTCTCCGGTGTTCCTCTGGTTTTTCATCTGTGCGTTCAGCCACGCATTTGTGTTTACTTGTTCACCTTGTACTTGTCAATTTTTTCTTCTCCTCATTCATAAAATACACTAGTGCGATGACGGCAGCGGCACTCCCAGCTGTCGAGCAATCGGGCCCGCCAGCCAACACAGCCACCACGCTATGGTCGGACATTCTGCAGCGGGTGGGGTCATCGAAGCAGACGCTGCGTCGGAATCTGCTGGTACTCGGTGACCCACACTGCGGCAAGTCCACGCTTATTGCCCAGTTTCGCCAGAGTTCGCTGCTGCCGCTTACCTCGACCGCGGTACCGTCCGATCCCCAAAGTATAGGGCTGGGTCCCAATTCATCTCCTGGGACCGATGGCAACCCATCTATGGGTACCAGCACCGCCGACCTTGAGCATTCTGGACAGTCCACGGCCGGTGGCAATCCTGGCGGCGAAGCTGAATATCTCGACGCAAGTGGTAGCGGCAACGTCGCAGCCAACGACTTGGCGCTCGGGTACAGTTACCTCGAGGTCAAGGACGACGACCAAGACGAGGTAGCACGGATTGGTGTGTACCAACTAGCCGATACCCACACTACCTACCAAGCCCTGCTCAAGTACTCGCTGAACCGGGAATCGGTGGGGCAATCGTGCGTGGTCATTGTGCTAGACTGGACTAGGCCCTGGCAGTTTGTGGACCAGCTCCAGAAATGGCTGCTGGTGGTCGAGCAGGCCGTAGAGGCCATCCGTCAGTCTGGCCATACCAAGGTTGGGGGCGATAGAGCGTCGACCTGGTCTCAGGGCCAGGTGGTCGTGGATGAGTGCCGTGAACGGCTGGAGAAATTCGTGCAAACGTACACGGAGCCCTCCGAACCCAGCACAGCTACCTTGGCAGATACCCAGAACCCGCCATCAGGCACCTCTGCCATCACTGCCACAGCGGCTGCAGCTCAAAAGGTGATTCTGCCGTTGGGTCCAGGCACTTTAACCACCAATCTGGGCATTCCTATTGCGGTGGTCTGCTGTAAGGCGGATGCCATTGCCAAGTTGGAACGGGAGCAGGACTACAAGGAAGACCACTTTGATTTTATCCAGCAGTCGCTGCGCACCATCTGTCTCAAGTATGGCGCTTCGCTGTTCTATACATCGCTTCAACGCCCCGAAACCTACCACTATGTGTACCGGTACATTGTACACCGGCTAACTCACCTGGACAACTCGGCCGCCTTGAGCTTGACCTCGAGCGCTGCAAATGATGACTCGGATAAGATGATGGTGGATGACGATGGCGGGCCATCCACCAGCCACCCCGTAGGCAGTGGCCATGAAGCGACAGCGAGTGGGCTTACTCATCGCAAACCGGTGGCGTTTTGTCACCGGGCGCATGTCGTGGAACGCGATGTGGTGCTGGTGCCTGCGGGATGGGACAGCTGGGCCAAGGTGCAAATTTTGCGCGATGGCTACGATTGCCAGGCACTGGTTGATGGGTGGGACCACGACCTAGCGGCGCGTAAAGAGGGACAAACTATTACCTCTGCCGATGGCTCGGCCAGCGTTGGTGCCCGGATGGTGGACGAGAGTGCCGTTCGTGTCTTTGCGGAAGTGATTCCCGACCCTCACACCGGCGATCCGGGCCTCACAATTGCCAATACCGTTCGTGCCGAAGACGACCAGGTATTCTTGGATCAGCTATATCGGAATCAGCAACAATCAACTGCGGACAACGCCCAGGGCTCGCTGCCACCACCCCCCGTCCATATTGCCACGACCCTATCGACCGTGACTGACCACGACGGTCATAGCCGTGCCCTCGACGCGGTGACTGCTGCCAGCGCGCATTCAATGGGAAGCGACGGCCTCTTTGCTTCGACCCATGCTAAAGATGGCATCAGCGGTGGATCGTTGGCGACGGAAGATTTGTCGGCTAAACTGGCCCGTATGGCCAAATTGAGGGATGCCGCCGCGGCTGCTGCAGCCGCTGGAACCCCGTCGTCCGCCCCAGCCGATACGACGCATGACGGCAGGCAGCCAAGTAGTGGTTCGGGGCTGTCGGGTGTATTGTCGCAAAAGGAATTTTATGCCAACTACTTCCAATCCCTACTGAGCCGCAAGCCATCGACCTCGTCGGCCGGCAGCGCACCAGCAACCAAGGAATCAACGGGATCCACCACTAGCAAAGATGTGGCCGCGGAGCTGGAACGCTTGCGCAGCCAGTTCAACGCCAAGAAAAACGCTGCTAATTAAGCGGTGTGGTGATTACTGACCGCGCCCATTTGTGCTGCTGCAAAGGATGTTGAATAGACACCAAACCCTCTGGTCATTTAATCGCGCATAGTTACTACAACATCTGGCCGTTTTGGATCGTTTGATCCTCCACTTCTTTGGGCTCTAATACACACTTTTACATCACCATTTAAATAGTGATTGTTCAATGCTCTTGGTACCGTCAGCATACAAGAAAAAAAAACAGAAAGATGATTATATTAGCGCTCGTTATCGTCCGTCAGTGGCCTGGAGTTGCTAGACATCGATGAACCGTCCACTAGTGGGCTGTACGCCTTGGTCTCCAGTGTGTGGTGCCTGCCAAATGGAGCCGGGATTGGATCTCAGCTAGTGCTGTATAGTTTTATTTCCACCCAGGCCATGAGCCAGCCATGCTGTTGCTGAACTACACCGAATGCATACTTTGTTTACCTGTCTTCAACTTTTTTAGAGCAATGACGGTCGTGCGGTTTCCGGTATCGGCGCAACGGCCTAGGTCTACATGTACATGGCTGCCGGCAACTAGATTTGTCAAGGCAATGCCGTTGCCGAGATGGCGTCATTTATCTCTACAGCATTACACTATTCCTGGGCCATGGGCATTGCCGGCCATTCAGCCGATGCGACATTGGCTACTTGGCCAGGCAGTGCCATTGAACCCATTAATGAACAGAACAAGGCCCTGCGTATACCTGCAAACCCAACACTACACGGTTGACATGCGGTCGTCTGGGCTTCGCCCTTTGCCATCGTCGCTCAACAACGATACAATCTTTGCGCTTTCAACGTCGCCGGGTAAAGCAGGCGTAGCAGTGATACGCATCTCTGGCCCGTTAGCCACCGAGGTATAGTTGCCATTTTGCACTGCAATCGAACCGGGGATATTCCGTAAAAAATTATTAGACTGGCTTGTAGGCACTTGCTTTTGCCCAATCTAATCATAGGACCTATGCCCTTTTTTTCTTACCAAATCATTGGCATGATTGGTACGTACGGTGTACATGTACGGGTGGGTATAAACCGTGTATGGGTTGTTTTAATGCTCAGGCGCTACGCCGAGCCACTGCCCAACTCAATTCAGGTGCGCCCGGCCGGGTGCCACCACCGCGTCGAGCCACTGGACGTCGGATCATTCATCCCGAAACCCATGAGGTCTTGGATCGAGCCATTGTGATTTATTTTCCAGGCAAGTTGCTGCACTGGGCGGGGTACCTATTTTATTAGAGAAAAATCCTATCCAGTTAGGATACCTGTGACCTATTGGGATTTGCTGTTGCCTGGATCTCACTATTACAATGAACGTGGGAGTCTCCACTTGCGTTATACACGGGGCTGAATTATATTACGGCAGCTCCTCATAGCTATACGGGCGAAGACATTGTCGAGTTTCATATCCATGGCGGCCCGGCAGTGATCCGCTCGGTGATAGCTGCATTGGCAGCTATTCCAGGGTTTCGTCTTGCGGAGCGCGGGGAATTTTCTCACAGGTAAGCATCGAGCGTTCCAAAAAAGGTTTTAAAAAAAAGAATACCAGTGTTTGCGCATGACTCACTTGATGAAAGCTATAAAGTTAGCCCAAGTATACATGGTTAATTTTTTGTCATATATTCCACATGGGCCTTGCGACTGGCTGATGTGTAAATGTTTAGAGCATTTGACAATGATAAGCTAGATCTGACGTCGCTGGAAGGCCTGGCTGACTTGCTCAATGCGGAAACGGAAGCCCAGCGCAAACAGGCGCTGCGCCAGGCAGATGTAAGTGACCGAGTGGTGACCATGGTTACTAATATCCTTTCTCCCCACTTCCTCACACAATCTCTGATGCGTTTACTAGTGTTTTCTTGACAAGAGGTGGCTATAGTCAACGCTAGACAAACAGTCCAGTGGATTAACACTCGCCGTATGACAGCGCATTTATTGTGTCAATATTTGACCGCTTGGCTGAGATAGGGCGGCCTGTATCGTTTGTATGAACAATGGCGCGAAGCGTTGGTGCGTTCTTTGGCTCATCTAGAGGCAGTGATTGACTTTGGGGAGGACGAAAATATTGAGGATGGGGTGTACGATCAAGGTCGGTTGACAGCTTCGACTATCAGGAACTGCATGGCCTGTAAACCAATGACTCGACAAAAAGTAATCAACTTTGAGCAATCCATTTTTGAAACGAGGATCTTACAAGACTCTGTGTGCTAATGCTTTGTCGTAAAAACTCTAATAACTGTCTACTTATGTCTGTGGTGGCGGACCGATGATATGGTACAAGTGTATCAATCCATTCAACAATTGGCCAGTGGAATTCGCGCCCACATGCACGATAACCGCCGTGGCGAAATCCTGCGTAGCGGAGTTCGTGCTGTTATCCTGGGGCCACCCAATGCCGGGAAGAGTAGTTTTTTAAACCTAATAGGTGACGTGTGTTCCTAATCCGTGGTTGCACTACATTACTTTGAGTTGAGCCGAACTATGGGTCATTTAACCACAATACTAACCCTGACGATTGCCTTTTCATGGCGACGTCTCTGCTTGCTGGTTTGCAACTGTTAATTGGATGCCTCACAGCGCAACGCCAAGTGGCCATTGTGTCACCCACCGCTGGCACAACGCGTGACGTACTTGAAACTACGCTGGACCTCGGTGGTTATCCAGTCGTTTTAACCGACACTGCAGGGCTGCGAGACTCGCACGACGAGATTGAACAAGAAGGGATTAGCCGTGCTCTTCAGAGGTACGCTAGCTTTGGCTAATTGACTGATCTAAAGCGCTATTTGGGCGCGTGTATTCTACTTGATTTCGTGTAGCGTACCGGTCGCTTTTAACTGAAAATTAATTGGTTGTGAATTCGCTTTCTTTTACCATTGTGGTATTAGCCTGCGCCACGCCGACCTACGTATTGTGTTAATAGATATTAACACCATCACGACCGACAGAACCCAGCCCAATGCAAATGCTGCATCGTGCTGGCATACATTAATTGCCAATCCTCTTGTTCGTACCGCCCTGGCCTGGCCCATGCCTGGAGAACCAGCTCCTACCTCTCCCACTACGCCATCGCCCTCAACATTTATCGTTCTCAACAAGGCCGACCTCATTGATTTACCTACTTTGGCATCGGTGCAAGCGCAATTCGAAACTACCCTTCAACTAGCACCGTCACCCCACCAGCTCACTGTCCAAGTAATATCTTGCACTACGGGCCAAGGCCTTGACGCACTCACCGCCAGCCTTGTGCATTACTTGCGTGACCACTACGACACGAGCCCTGCGTCCCATCCGTTTATTACCCAGGCGCGCCACCGCCAGGCCCTGGATGCTTGCCTGGTTAGCTTGTCCAACTTTTTGCGGTTGCCAGAGCAGGACATTGTATTGGGCGCAGAGGAGCTGCGGCATGCAGCGCTAGCCGTTGGGAAAATTACGGGTAGGGCTGGAACTGAACAGATATTGGACGCCATCTTTCAGCAGTTTTGTATTGGAAAATAGTGTGTTGACTGTGGTAGGACCTGATGCTTTTTTTTCTATAAAACTGCAGCATAAAAGCCATGGCAAACTAACGATGGCCGGGCCATACTTCAATGGCTTTGTCAGCTTGCTGCAAAGTATGTGCTGTCTTGCTATCTCAGCTGCAAAAGTTGGTCTCGCTGGCCACCATTGCTAGTTGCAAGTTCATTGGTGGGTGTCTTTTCTTGCCCTGCCGATTCCACTGACTGCGGCATTACATTCCAAACAATGCACCAGAACTGCACTGTATTGTTCACAACTCTTTCCCATATGCAGGGTCGGATTAGGTGTGAACTTTGTGATTGTCAAGGGCATTGTGGTATGGCTGGAATACACCTGGGGGATAAACACCACACGCTTGCGACCTCGCATATAAAGGTGCCCCACTTTCTGCTTGGTTGCTTGCCCTGTAAAATTTCTCACTGCATTTTTGACTATATCACTAACCTTAAATTAACGCAGATTTCCTTCGCCTGTTCACATTGGCCAAGCCGTGTCACTTGGCGTTGGTAGCGCTCACACTCATACCCGTGGAGTGCCCTTTTTTTTGCCATGATGCGTCAACTGTGGTGGGTTCTGTATGACATCTACCTAGAGCTGGTGGTGCCGCGCGGCATCTGCCAGGTGCCCTACAAACTCCGAAATGCTGCCATACTCACCTATAGGCTAACGCACGCAGCGGTTAAATACTTTGTGTATGGCCCCTCCCACCTCACTCCTACCCTGCACTTTACTCTGGCCAACCAGCTGTTCAAGTCCTACGAGGACTGCTATGCCTCTGATCCTTACCCCGCGCCTGTTCAATCTGGCAAGGCCATTCAACTGCGTCAAGCCTGCCAAGCGTACCCATTTGCCTTACCTGTCACAGCTGCCAGCGCACACCTTTCACTGAAGAGAGAGAGCAAAGGAGAAGACCTACGCCAACTGCTACCACCTTGGCCCCAGGATACGCCATTTCAAGGCTACGAGCTGCTGCCTGAATGGGTTATACCCAACACCTTGGGGGTTTCTCACGGCGTAAAAGAAAACGCGAGCAAAAACAGGGCCAAAGAGGCCAGCTGCCATCGTTCAGCAGCATTACCTTTGACGGCGCCGAGTACGCTTGGACCACTGTACCCGCACGAGCAAATAGTCATGTTTGTGCACGGTGGTGCCTATGTGACCCTGTCCCCACGAACCCACCGCATGCTGACGAGCAGTTTGGCCCAAATCACGGGCCGTCGGGTGCTCTCTGTCGACTACCGGTTGGCGCCGGGTTCCCCATTTCCCTGTGGTCTATACGATGCCTTGGTGACCTATCTGGAACTACTTGGACTCAATGCATCCAAAGCGCATCGACCAAGCCAGGGGAATGAGGCAACATCTGGGAGCATCAGTGAGGACCTACCCAGCAAGGCAGGTCGCTATTTCCGCCCCGAAGACATCATCTTTGCCGGAGACAGCGCTGGAGGCGGACTGGTGGCTGCTTTGCTAATGGTGTTACGCGATGCCAACTTGCCTCAGCCATGCGGAGCAGTGTTGCTGTCACCCTGGATCAATCCCTTTTGTAATACACCGACATGGACGCTATATAAAACGATCGACCTTGACCTGGGACCGCTAGAGAGCGCACAGCACCCTACGATGATGTACGCTGGACCGATGTTGGGCGTGGCTCAAGCATTGGAAGCTGCCCGCCACCCGCTTATTTATTTACTCGACGCTGACTGGTCACGACTTCCACCGCTGCTTATTCAGGGCGGGGAGATGGAAAGCATGTACAGCGATTTCCTTCAGCTCAAAGACCGAGTGGTAAAGGCATCCCAGGGCCGGTATAAGTTGGAATGCTACCACGGTATGGGTCATGTATTCCAAACACTTGCCGCTATGGGCATCTCCGATGCTCACCAAGCCTTGCAGTCGGTGGGTGAATTTGTCAACACTACCTTTGCCCGTTGGTCGTCGGGATAACGCGCTCACTGAAACCAATGGTCAAAACATTAAAAGTTTTTGTAGCCACTCGGTGCGTGTGGGACAGTGCTTTGGCGAAAAAAAAACAAGTGAACGTGGCAAGGTATTGCAAATGTCAAAGAAGTGAAGAAACACCGAGCTCGCCAAAATTGCTACCCAATGGTGCAACCTTCCGTTTCAGCTGGGTATTCCTTCCAATAAATTTATTGGATCCTGTCTAATGCTCAAAAGGGACGGTATGAATAAATTAGAGACGACATAAAAAATGAAGAAAAAATGTAGGAGGAGAATGAACGAGCGTTAGCTGTGAATGTCGCACAACTGTTCCACTAGAGGACCTCGATTTCGTCACCTGAAAAATGTTTTGGCGGACCCTTTACAACGCGAAAAAAAGACAGACGTGAAAATGACGATACCAGCCAAGGAAGATGTATAAAAAGTGAGGCAGACCCAACGGTGTAGCTGGTGCATGACTACCGCTATGCTTAAATGCTGTCATTTGGCCTTATTTGACTTGAGCTGCTCAGTTGGCCAATTTTTGCTGTGGGTGTGTTGTGGTAACCGCTAGAGTATTTAAGCCCTTTTCCCAAGTCATGACAGCCAAGATGTGGACATGGCTGGTAATCGGCGGGCTGTTGGCTGGCGTGTATGCGGCCAGCACTAACAGTAACGAAATGTCCCTTAACTATATCCTCCAACCCCCTGTTCCCCAAGAGGTAATCGAGCGCCACAGCCCGTGCGTATCCCACACTAACTGCAACCCGCTACTAATTTACGAGATCCGCCAGCTAATTGCCGAAGAACTGTGCCTCCAAGATCGCCTCGCGTTAACGCTTGCGTCGAAACGCACTTACCTTGGGAATCACTTGCTGCCACAGACCCTGCGCTTCCATAGCCTGTACGAGATGTATACCAAAGACAAGATGCAGCCCCAGGACCGAGCAACATTCGTTCACTACGTCCAGAACTACGAGCAAGCCGCACAAGACATCCTATATCCCTACCTAAGCGTTTACTCTGGGTTTATTGGCAGCGCCTTCAGTCGTGACAACATGGTGCCGTTTGATGCCACGCACTATGCGCACCGGCGGTCTCATCCGCTCCTGGATATGATGGTAAGAAAGGCAGGTGCCGACCACGATGCGTTGTACCGACAACTGGTCGAGGCGCTCGTTGGCAACGTTTTCGCCCTATCCGAGCTGTTGATTCACCAGGACGCTCTTGATAAGGTACCCATCAGTCCTTTGGCATACCATGTTGCGATAATGAATTTTTTACGAGACCAGCTGAGCCTGGCCATCATCGAAAACCAAGGTCAACACATTGCCTGGTTGAAGCAGTTGTACAAACCCTTTCTCGAGTTTTGGTTGGAGTGGTCTTCCAAGCTGAACCCACTTACCCTCCTTTCGAGCCAAGCCGACAGCTGGGATAGCAACGAGGAAATGGCCATGTTTCGGCGTATACAAAATGCGCCACTGACACTGTCTATGGTGGAGTCCTATTCGTCGACATCTGCCGCATACCTGTGTGTGCTGAGCGTATGGGCTTTTAAACTTGACCACACGGAGCTGGGCCTAAGCTTGTGTCAAGCAAATGACCTGAATGCATCCCAAGCAGCAGTGCTTCTCAATGTGGCCCTCGCACACCGCCTCAGCTTGTTGGAAGACATCGTTGCGCCTGTTCTGGATGACCCTATTTGGCCCGAGGTTAGCGGTCAGCTACATGACAACCTGCACGATTTGATCATTTATACGCCATCGGCCAGTCATAGCTTTGACCCTCACCATTTAACTAGGCTCCTGATCAACCCAGAGGCGCCCGCTAACCCAGCCCAAACGATGAACCGGAGTTAAATAGGTTACTGTGTGGCCAATTGTAAAATTCTGGTTATACGTACTTTTTTTGAGTACAAGAAGGAATGATCGCCGGTACGTGATATCAGCCACCACCACCCCTTTCAAACCATCCTATTCACTTTCTTTTGTTTTTGGGGGCATTGCATAGGCACTCGTTTTGAGGTGCCCACCTAGAGTGCAAATAAAGTTGCGGGCTCCCATAAGAAAAACCGCAGTGTCAAGTTCATGTAAAGACAACCGTTTGGTCCAGGAGGTCAAGCGGTACTTGCAAGTAGCCCTTGCTAGAGAGGCTGGCCAAGACAAACTTTTACCGCACCAAGACGCCGCTGCAATGGGCGATGACGCGCGCCAAGACTTTAGCCGCTTGCTGCAAACACTGGCGACAAGCGAGAATGGAGACCCCCACTGGCTCTTATAGGCGGTGGCGTTGATCCTTCATTTTTTTCTTTCCCCTTTTTTTCCTTCATGGCACACTGGCGGCAATTCTCCGTCCACTACTCCAATCACCCGCACCACAGATCGCCCCTTGGCTCTGGGTTGCCCATGCCAGTGGTGCAGTGTTCGCCTGGCACACTCGCTCCTCATACCAGCAGCTCCAATCTTTTAGCCGATTGATGGGACCACACTGCCCACTGTGCAGCACACCACAGCATGGTGCAGAAAAGGCCCAAAAAAGGGCCAGCAACAGTGGGTCCTTGGTAACGGTGGACCGATGGTGTTTGCCAGCCCCGTCTAGGGTCGTATCGCCAAAATTGCCAAACATCCAAAAATCAGGTTAAACATATGTCTTGTGTCTGAGGGTAGGACATTGTCACGGTTGCCACGCCTGCTAAAGAGTGAGACCATTACCGCAAGCGCTTTCGCCTTTGGCACTCCCCCAAAAAAACGATGCGCGCAGTGCCAATGCACCACAAAGCAGGACCCCCGACCGAATGGATGGCCATGGGTGAACGCGAACCAAGAGTTTTTCTTTGGGCCTTCAATGCGCCAATAAAACGGCAAGACGGGGCCAACGACCTCAAAGACCGCGGGATTTCTCAGCAAAGAAGTGATGCGCTGGATGCACCAGCACGGGCTCCCTCCTACGAGTCAACTACGCTATGTAAACCATGGGTTGCTGCCCAACGTGTGTATGAAGGCGTGCAGTCCAACTCCAAAGGCGCAACAAGTCCTATGGGCCGTGGTGACGATGCTGCGAGGCTATGTGTGCCTATGACCAGTTGTGAGTGTTTGTAGGCAATCGGCCCTGCAATCATACTCGTTTTGTCTCGTATTCTTTCGGAGTTGACCGCCGGCCAGCGCACAAACGCATGGATACGTGTGTCTACCAAAAGTCTGGATGGGGACAAGCAAAACGGATAGAGAGTGGGATAGGAGCGACATGCAAGAAGCAAGGGCCAGAGACCAAATGACCTACACCGAAGCACCGTTCAACAACAAACGTGGTCCGCGCCATCAACGAGTGCCTGGAACTGTCCTCGCTGTTGGGCGCTGCCCCTAGTTACGTTTATAAAAACACCCGCCTGGTCTCCCCCCAAACAGTCCGTACGCTGCTCTTGTGCCTGGCGTGCGGATGGATTTATTTCTGCTTGTGGTTGTCTGTGTATTTTACTGCTGCCCTGTGCTCACGCTCCGCACCTATTTGTTATTTCCGACCGCCTGGCATTTGCCCCTAACGCCCTGCCGTTTGCTCCGCCCGTGCTTACACGCTGCCATACCCCAATAGACTTCAGGAGCGTCCTCGTTCTAGCTGTTCCTTTTTTTGAACGCAGACGCTGGTGTCATTCCGACTTGGCATTGCTAAGCACCCGCTAGGCCGACCGTCGCAGGCTTACCTATTTTCTCTTTTCGTTTGCATAACCGTACTTCTGTCCTGTGCCACAAATTAGCCGCCACCATGTGTAAGTGATTCTCTGCTCACCGCCCGCTCCTTGGGCCTCCGTGGGCGGACACTGCTGTTTGTTGTGGCCATTGTCCGTTTCTTGGCAATGCGACAGCCAGACGCCAGTGTGTAACCGTGCGCCCCCGCTCCGCTGTGACCTCTGCGCTGGGAAAGGTTGCTTGGCACTACTGTAAAGTGGTGCCGACGGAGAGAGCACACAAAGGCTCCGCTGTCACACAGGCAGTACCTAGCTCCCGTGATTCCGGTGAGCTAATAATAGACGCCCTACTAAACCTTGCCTGTTTTGTGACCCTACCCCCCTGGTTAATACGGCCCAACCGGTGTAACACCGTTGTATCCATCGGGCTGTGTGGTTGGTTGTCGCTTTTGCTTTTTTGCTGGCCTGGCGGCGACCGTCGGATGTGGTTGTTGCTCACTTGGCCGGCCGCTGCAGTTGCTGCCGAAGCTGCCGGTCACCCCGTGGTGTATCGCATCAAAAAGAAGTCCATCCTAAACAAGACGCTGCAGGTGTACGACACGACAGAGCACATTATCTACGAGAAGCGGCAGCGCGGCTTTTTCAAGACCAAAAAAATGCTGCTTAACGTCGCGACCAACGACGTTGCGTGGGAAACCTCGACGCAGGACAACACGACGCAGGCCATCACCTTTTACAGCCCGCAAAAAATCATCAAGTTGCGGTCGGGCGCCACCCACTCGAGCTGCCCGCTCAACAACCTGCTGCGCTGCTCGTCCTTTGGCTTTTGCTGGCAATCGGACCACTTCAACTGGATGCCCGTGGGCAACTGCAGTCACAGCATGCGGTGCGTGCGCTCCGCCACAGGCTGCGAAGTGGCCGAGTTTACTGCCATCGACCACACGTCGAGCAGCGCCGTCGGCACTTTGATTATCCGCCAGGGTCAAATTCTTGATACACCCTTTTGCGAATTCTTGCTCTTCTCCCTCATCTATCTCTGGGAGGATTTGGCCACTGGCCCACCACCACTTCCCAGCCCCGACGCTATCTCGCTCCCGTCCACCCACATCCCATCGCCCCTCAACTCTTCCATCATAACCACGGCCAGTACACCCATTGCTCGGTGATTAGGTGCTATGTTTTGTTGCCGGCCAGGGCGGGACAGACTATGCAATGTACTGGCTGTACTTCACTGTTTTTTTATTGTTTATTCTCTCATCGCTTTGACATGCATGGTGTACAGTAGTATATCCCAGGTAGTAGTTCAACACAGGCTGGACTGGTGGAGAATGTGCCGCGGGACTACACAACAATGGAGTGGCAGCCATGGGCTGAGGTGTGAACTATACATACATTTTTTCTCGGTTTTGGAACAGACTGGGTCGTTCCTACTGTATCTGAAACCAGCAGCCGCCTTTTACTAGGGTATGCGCCTGACCAAACGGCATTGTCTGGAATGACCGATTCATGTAATGGAGATGACTTTTAAGCGGATGACAGTATGTTGGCCATGGTATTAGGTCATGTCTGGGCTCATACGATCATGATAATTACCACTCTCTCGCCACATTTGGCATACTCCTTTTTTTCCACTGGCATAGCCAATATTATAAATGCAATCCAGGTAGTAGTAAATACCATGGCATCAGGTCGCACCTTACCGATGTATTATGGGCAGTGAGTGCTACAGCATGCGATGGAGATAGTGACCTATGGAATAAAGTGTGCGGATGCCACTGGTAAAACCTTGGTCCAGCGGTCATTTTTCGTTGCATTGTTGGGTAGCCAGTCACCACTCCATGGCCCTACAGCAGCTTAGGGAAGGAGCGGGTGTACTAATCTGAATGGGTCCCAAATATTTGGGATAGTCATTAATTTGCTCAACGCTATACAACCACCTGCTGCTCCGACGATAGTGAGATCTCGTTTGGTGGCGATGTTACCTCTTCCCACCAACACATACGTTGCCTACTCTGCCGGAATAAAAAACTTGGTAGATTTTTTTTCTTTTTAATCTTTGACATCTAAGCCCTTGGTGAATAAAGTGCCTCCGAAAGTTTATTAGTAAGGGTTAATAGCCCTAATAGTAGTAATAATAGTAATCACAGCACACACCGCGGCTGAAAAATCAACAGCCTTGGAATTAGATAGACAGCCTAGAGTGGAATATTGCCAATTTGTTTGAGATTTTCCCTTTAAACAGCAGCGGTGCTTTGTCCTGGCACTCCTTAGGTTCTTTGGCTGAGCGAGACTCATCACTATGCTTATCGTCGTTTTTCTTCTGCGCCTCGGCGTCTGCATTTGCTTCCAACGCTGGGGTTAGGCATTGGCCCTTGGCAGAAGTCTTCTTTGACGATCCCGTCGTATCGACCTTGTCTTTGCTTTGGCCTGGGAACGGAGCAGCCATGGCGCCGCCAAGACCAACAAGTAGGAGAACGAATATGGGGCGCATGATAGACAGTCGAACTGTTCTGTGGTATCACTGTAAAGCGGGAGTAGCAGAGGGATGGGCAAAGAGAGAGAGAGAGAGTAGGACTTGCCAGCTACCAAAGCACTTCTATGTCAGAGTCAATGTTCGTGACATGTACGGTTAGCAGAGTGATAATGAGCAAGAGCATAGGTGGCATCGGATATCTTTATATTACACAGTCCAGAGAGAACAACAAAATCAGGGAGAGGGAAGTGGTAGCAGTGGCATGGGGCGCGGTCCTTGGATACATTGGCGGAATTTATTCGATTGGGTGACTGGAGTGCCCAAAGAAGGCAAGCAGGACAGTAACATTTCCAGATAGCGCCGTGCGATAACTATACCACACTGGCTAGCATAGGGCTTTGCGGATGGTCTGGGCCCCATCGGCGTACAGCTGGGATAACCAGGACAGCCAGTTATTGGCAGGATTTAAAGTGATATATCCAAAAACAACGCCAATACCAAGAGACTAGGGTATAGCCAACCACGAAACCTTAATTGAGGGACCCTGAACACTCAGCAGTGAGGTCCCAGGCTATTTCGATATTGGCCTACTCTGTGCATACACTGTTATGGAAAAGATAATATAAATTCGACTTCCCGTGCTCTTCGGGTCATACTCTGGACACGGCTGCTCTGCACCGCAGCTGCATGAGGGTGGCACTATCATGGCCATGGCAAATAAACCGCCCTCTCTTTTTCATTCTACGCCTGTTGGCCCTTTGGTGCGTCCGTAATGCAATAGCAGTATGTGAAACCTCTCTCAAATTCATAAAAACTACTTACAACAAATACCACCTCCAGCTGTTGATGACAGGCAACACACACACACACACAATCATAAACAAATCCCCAAACAAAAATGAATGAAGCTGGTGAGGTCCCAGCGAGAAGCGTACGCACATATATGCATTGCGTTTATTACATCGGTCGCAGTGCGGACCCCCACAAGCCACGGTGAGTCTGTATTTGCCCTACGCTTAAACGAATATGGCGTACTATCACTACCACAAAAGATAAAAGCGAATCCAAAGATGCTGCAACTCGAGCCACAAACACACAATGATGCTTAGTTCTTGTAACCACGGCTGGAACGACGGCCACGGCCCTTTTCGAACTTGCGACCCTTGGAGCGGACAAAAGGCCTGGAGAGAGAATGAGAAAAAAATTGAATCAGGGCAATCAACAGGAGAGATGGATTAGTATATAAAAAACATTCAGTATGAGGCCATATACAACTACAACATACCATTCCAACGAACATCAACGACCACTATGAGCCAGCATTAATAGACACGAGTACTTACTTGGCGTGGCTGCCGGGGACACCAGCGGCACCAAAGTGCTTGACGGCCTCACGGGTGTTGCGAGCACCACGAAGCAACATGCAGTTCTTGCCAGTGGGGGCACGGACTGCCAACTGGTCAAAGGTGAGAACCTCACCACCAGCAGCGACGATGCGCTCGCGAGCGGTCTTGGTGACACGCAGGGCGCACACCGTCAGCTTGGGGCATTCGAGCATGCGGGGGTCGTCAGTCAAAGTGCTAACCAACACCGCGATCTTGCCCTCAGTACCAACCTTGGCCATGTGCTTGCTGAGGCGGCTCAGCGACATGGGTGGGCGGTAGGTGCGCGACTTGATCAGGCGAGCCGCTACGACCTTGTTGAACTTGGACTCGGTACGACGGCCCAAGAATTCGTACAGCTAAGAATGGCAGGGAACATACAAAGAGGACAAGGTGGAGGCAATGGTCATAAATACAAAGGCGATAGGGCCATGTTTGCCACTGCTCGTAGGTAGCTAAATACAACTCAATAAAGTCCCCCTAAAAAAACAGCTAGTTCTAGGAGCAGCATTTGGCTTAGAGGATACAATCAAAAGCAGATGTACGTGAATCCTCTGGCCAAATGCTGTAAGGCCAGTACTTCCACTCACCTTCACCAACAGGCGAATGTACACGTTGCCGGAAGCAGTCTCCGTGCGACGGGAGGCTAGAGTGCGCTTGCCCAAATCGATACCCTACCACAATAAACGACAATGCCCAATCAAGACAGTATGGCCATCCCCATTACAGCCAAGACGAATTAGAGAACGCCTGTCTGAGAAGTAGGTCGGAATAGTATCTGGCGATTACTGCATCGCAATCCCATCCGCTGCGTCTTTGGGACGATCTGAATCAGCGCGGCCGTTGGTAGAAAGAATCGCGGCCAGTGCATTAGGTTTGGCACTGGGCGGCTTCCATCACCGACAAAGGCAATGGCTATCGCGCAATCTTCGTCACCCATCCATCCATCCATCCGTTGCTAGATCGGTCTGTTCCGCTAAACCCGGCCACCACTGATAGCAACATAATCGAGGAACCATCACGACTTCTGTATCGCCTGGGTGCGATGCACGAAGGATAAGGGCATCCGTGGTGCTTACCATTGTGGAAGATAGTACAGGCCGCCGTGCGTCAAGATGTGCTAATGACTGAGCAAAAGGAAAAAAGAGGGAGTCCCGTCATTAATCAGGCAAACGGTTTTAAGCGACTGTGCGTTTTGGAGCGCTGGGACGTTCGGCACCTGTGCTGGAAAGAGCAGCTGACGGGGACTAGTGTCGCGCATTGTTGGCACTTGTTAGCCACCCAGCAGCTGCACGCAAAAAAAACCACAGGGCTATCAAAAAAGGGTACAATCCCACCATGGGAAGTTTTTAAGGCCGAACCCGAGAGCCAGAGCCCATCAGCGCGCTGGCTCATTTTGGGCTACTGTAGTGGCATTGTGAAGTGTCATTTTCATTCGCCAGGTTCGCAAAAAAAAAGGTGGTGCAGTGACCGAAACAGAGGGAAAAATTACAGTACGAGCAGAGCAAAAAAGCGATCTAGACAGGACTCGAACCTGCAATCTCCTGATCCGTAGTCAGGTGCCTTATCCAATTTGGCCACTAGACCCTTCCTGTGTGAAGTATTACTAAATGCCACTCATTTAGTATAACTAAGTGTAAACGACTACTACACCTGAGCTGATAACCATCACTAAATTTAGTGATGCCATAAGCATTGTGATCAATGCTTTGACTGATAACGCTAGTCTCAGTAACACTTGTTAAGTATATAAGCCAACGCTTTGGCACCAATAAACTTCACCTTGTTCTGATCCACTTGCCTTACAGAGTTTTTTACAGTTACAGTTTACTCAATAAATCCTAGATACCTTTTAGTTTCTAATAGCTTTTTAGATTAGTGTGTTGCTCTATATTTATGGATTTGCCCACCACAACCATATGTACCACCCTACCATTTGCCGTCGCTGCTTAGAAGTAAATATGTACACATTCTCATTTATCCACCGCCATGCATTCCCTTCAACCTAAACAGTATCAACAGTGGGTTTCCCAGCTGATTCAATCAACAAGCAACAATAGAACTATGGCCGAGACTAACCTGAGCTGCGATTGGACTCTGGCTGTGCTGGTGCCTGGGCAAACTGATCCCGAATACGCTTGTACCGTTCAAGCTCCTCCATGGGAACCGATGGCACCAGGTCTTTCAGCGCCTGGGTAAAATCTGCCATCGTTACCACAATTTGGGTGTCTTCAGCGGTCGCCAGGTGCTCCAAATAATACTGTGGGGTGATCACAGACGAAGTGGTTTGCACTCCTTTTGGTGACAACGATGCATGGGCCTCGTTGATCGCAGCCACCTTTTGTGTGACCAAGTCCACCTGACGCAGCATAGCTTTGAGCATGGCATCTGAGCACAAAGCATAAAAGTCAGCCCCAGTGTAGTTGAATGGGCACTGTTCAGCCACTTGCGCCAACTCGAGATCGGGCGCCAACAGAAACTTGCGGGTGAGTGCTTGCAAAATGTTCTGTTGGTCCGCATGGGACTCGCTAATACCCAAGTAGATCAGCTTATCAAACCGACCGGGTCGCAGCAACGCAGGGTCGAGCAGGTCTGGGCGGTTGGTAGCACCAATTACAAAAATATCCGCAGGGGCATTGGTTGCAGTCGCCACTGCTGATGACGATGCAATGTCCCCAGTTGCATCCGATGGAGTGGCAGGGCTGGACATGTCATCAAGCTCGGCGAGTAACTGGCTCACAATACGGTCCATGACGCCACCCGAATCGCCCTGCTGACCACGTTTTGGGGCCAAAGAGTCCAGCTCGTCAAAGAAGATAACGCAGGGTCGGGCATCACGGGCCTTTTGAAAGACTCGCCGAACGTTGGCCTCCGACTCGCCAATGTACATATTGAGCAGCTCAGGCCCTTTGACCGAAAAAAAGTTGAGCGAACACGATGTGGCTACAGCCTTGGCCAACAGGGTTTTGCCAGTTCCTGGTGGTCCATAAAAGAGAATCCCTGACCGTTTCTTAAGGCCCTGCGCAAAAAGCTCGGGGTGATCCAGTGGCAATTGCACCGTGTCCAAAATATCTTGTTTGACGGATGCCAACCCTCCCACGTCTTCCCAAGCGACATTGGGAATCTTGGGCACACCCAGGCCGTCGGATACCTCGGCTCGAGTCGCCCCCAAAGCTTCGTCCCAGTCCTGCGCCGTGAGAGCCACACCAGCACGGACCAATTGCCATGCGGTATGGCTTACTTGGTCGGGCGGTCCAGCGGCAATAAAGGCACGCTGGCCTTTAGGATCGTTGGTGGCGCCAGACCCCTTCGTCGATAGTGCCTCATCCAACAACCCGTACGCACGCTTGGCACGCGCCCATGCAGTCAACACGGTGCGCGCCACGAGCTGAACCAAATCTCGGGGCAGAAACGATGCCGTTTCTTGTGCTATTTTACGCAAGGCCACATCGGGAGCGCAGCAGCTGGTCCGCAGAAGGGTGTCCAAAATGGCTCGACGGGTCGATTCGGGGGGCGCCTGGATTTGAATTTCGTGCTGGAACAGCGGAAGCAACGATGGTGGCAGCGCATCACTCTCTTCGCAGGTGCCCACCACTACCAACGGGTACTTGGTCGCCTGGTACACCTCGGGCAGCTGCGAGAATAGTGACTTGAGCGTGTGAACAATGGGAGGATCTAAGTTGGAATCAGTCAGCTCATTGCATGCATCACTGGTGGCCACGCTTAGTATCGGCGCATATCGCCAAATAGAAAAAAAAAATAAAAAGAAGAACCAGCGTAACGCCCCAAGACCTGGTCCCTGATACATCATATTTTTTCGTGGTTGTTACGCCCGTACCTCGTAACAAAGGCGCAACCTGCCACTAATTCCTGCAGCCAGCAAAACGAGTGAGCTTACCTTGGCCCGTTTCAAGCGCATCGTTTTTGCGCGCAATGGCCTCTAGACCTTTGAGCACCACAATGCAGGGCGAGTACCGGGCAACATGATTCCAGTGCAATCCCAGTGCCTTGGCCATGGTTTGAGGTGTGGGGTTGCCCATTGCCAACTCGGAACATATTACCGTGTACACATGTAGACCTAGCCATTGGCTCACCCAATTAACCGTGGTCGATTTCCCCGAACCCATAGGACCATGCAGCAAAACGGTGGTTGGGATGCGGAGGCGTTGCGTGGTTGGCGTTAGAAGAGCGGTCACAATATCCAGCAGCCGTTGAAACGCTGGAAATAGCGCTGGAATAGCCCCACGTTCGACACTGGGGCTAGCCAAAGGTTGGTAGTATATCTGAAGGCAGTAGGGTACGTAGCCATGAGCTAGACCGACCTGAATGATCTCTGTATAGTCGGTATGCACCCGGTAGCACTGCTCCAACAACGTTAGCGGATTACCAGGTGTGGTGGTAGAGGACGACGGTTGAATGTCAGTGACTTGAAAGCAGCCCAATTGGCCATTCAGAGCATAGTTCAGCGTATGACCCGTGGCTAGCTCGGACCATGCCTGGTCGTTCGCCAACAGCTCATACCGATCAGCAGTGTCAACAGCGTCTAGTACCACCGGAATGATGTCGCCAACCTTTAAGATCCATTCGCCAACGTGTGCCAACTGGTTTGTCAGGGCCTGCAATAGCCCTTCGTACAGCTGAGTATCCTGCGTGACTGGTGAGCTGATCCGAGCCAAGGTCACTCGATGCGCTTGAGGAATGATGTTGCTAGTTGCATGGTCCACACTGGCGCCTGATTTGGGTTGACAAGCCGTAAGCAAAGGCAGTGACAGAGTAGTCGTGGCGTGGTCAAAGTTGGCGGATATTGATACCTTGCAATCGTTCTGCGACGCTGGTTTACCATGGACTGGCGTCAGAAGCAAATTCGTAATAACTCGATAAGGAATATTCAGGTTGCTCGCCAGCACAGGCGATAGCCATAGGTGTGGTCGACCAGTGGATGCGGGTTGAACTGGAGGTGTCCACGCCCACACACGACATACCCGGGCCGACCGATGCCCATAGGTTACCTGAACCATCGCACCATTGTGGATGCCCAGCTGGGCCAAGGTCGCGTACGTGACGAGTGCATCCGTGAATGGGTTGAATTGACACGACGAGGAATCGCTCATGACCCACTGCCATTCCGAGGGCGCATTTGCAAGACCAGCCATAGTCAACTGCCCCGATTGCGCTGCAAGCGTCATTGGAGCCATGCGAATTATGGCGCCAAGGTGCGTTGGTGGCGCACCTGATAGTTCCAGCCCCTGGGAGGCTCCCTGTGGTTCGAGGCACCCATCGGCAGGCAATGTCGCCTCGTCGTCCAACGACTCGTCGCTGTCCGAGTCTAGAGATAGTTGCTCGAGGTCATTGAGCGCCTCAGTATCAAAGTAACCTAGACGCCGACGTTGCCAAAGGAAGCTGCTGTCGATGACTACATCGTCCTTTGCTGTAAAAGCCTTGGGGCTGATTGCAGGAATGGGTAGGTCAGGTGAAGAGAGTACCAAAATCACCTGCGTCGTGTCCATAATCTGTCCCTGTAACACAGGTTGACAGCCAAGACATTGAACCGTAATAGCTGCAAGCTCCTGGCCCGTATCAGAGGAATTGGGCAAGGTGTAATGGACCCCGGTCTGAACTAGCGGTAATTGGGTGCGAAGAAGCCGGGAAAAGGCCTGGGACGCGCCATTCACCTGCGAATGGTCGTATAGCTCCTGGTGAGGCGTGGCAATAACGACTTGGGTTAGCGGTAGTGGCTGTATTTGCTCCAAGGTGCCTGGACCGCCACGCAGCGGACGAAGAAATAGATCGGATAACTTCATTGAGTGGGGAATAGCTGCCCAGCACTGCGCCGCCTCTGTAAACCACCCAGCAGATTGCAAGGCCTGAGCAATGTCCCCATGCTCCTGGAAAACTTGGGCATAGCATATCGCCGACGGAGCGCTACGTGTCTCTTGGAATGCATGCGCTGGGCCGGTCAAAGGGTGGTCCGGTGTCCATGCGACATAGCACGGCTCCTGGGGTAGTGCCAGCTGCATTGCCACGGCTTGCGGGATCAGTAGTGCGACGGCAGAGGGAGGGCTGTAAGCGAAAAGCGCTTGCGAGGCGAGGGCGGAGGGGACGAGGTCCACACGCACCTTGGCCCTGGGCGTAGGCGGCTGAAGAGAGTCTAGGTGCATCTTCAGCAAGTAAGCTGCGTACCGATGGGCATAGGTTGTTTCTTGTCGGCATGCACTGCAAAGGAACAGCGTCAGCAAGGGATGAGAGATACGGTGACTGCTAGAAATGCGGGCGGCAGTAATAGGATCGCTGTCAACGGCGCGTGCCAATGGATGCACTGGAATAGAAAAAGTAGGACGTAGTCAACTGCCAGGTCTCGAGGCGTAGTGGCCCGACCAGCAGTAACAGTGGGTGTGCCGTGAACGCTGGTGAAACTGCAGGTGAGGTCCTCCCTCCCACTTGGCATATTCAACCAATCGACCAACCAGGCCCGCGACCAGTGCAAAGGCCAACACGTGAAAAACTCAAACCCACCGTTGCCGAGTGTGACCACCACAGCATCAGCTTCTCCGCTGTACTATTTCCAGTAATACCGACTGCGGTCGGGCGCAGATAAGTACATAATTTACTACAGCAAGCGTATTGGTACAAGGAAGAAGCATACGAGAAAAGTTGAACCGCATAAAAATTCTGCAGCTGGGCTGATATTAATTGTCTGAAAATTTTCGCTGACGAGTGAACCGCCATGTCTGGCCGATACCCAATGCGCATGGGTTGGGTTAGCAAGGAAAATAGCCCAAAGGCTGGCGGGGGAGGCGACCCCGTCACTCTAAACTACGTGTTTCTTTACCCGTCTGCGAGCTGCTTCCGTCGCGGCGAGCCAGCCAGCGCAATCGACGGCGCACCAACGCCTTTTGGTTTTCCACAGCCACCAGGCGGTTACGAATCGACTGGAGGCGAAAGATGTACTCGTCGCTCTGGGCCAGTGCTTGGCGCACCTGCCACACCAAGGCTTCGGGGAACTGTGGTGGAGCTGCCGCGGGCTGGGCCGAGGCCGACGATAGCGACGGGTCGCCAGTAGCTGCGGTCGTCGATTTGCCCGCGGGGTCCGCGTCCGCTGTCCCAGCCATGGGCGCTGGACGAATGTAAAGTGGATCGTCACCCAGAAGGACAGCCAACAGCTGACGCAGCCGCTTATTGAGGGCATTCTCCTGCGCAACCATGTCAAGGATGTTGGATGCCAGCACTCCCAGATAATTGCATTTGACCAGTGTCCATTGCACGTTGGGACGCTGCAACGCGTCGTCGCCGCGGGCCAACGGGCGGCCAAGCTCCCGGGTGATGGCGGCCAACTGGCGTGCTTGCCCTAAATCGCCCCCATCCTCGGCACCACCTGCGTCGGCCAGCCACGCTGCGTTGGTCTCCTCGAGTGGAATGGAGGGTAAACTGGTGAAATCGCCCACCACATGTGTCCATAGCCGTCGGCCTTCGTGGACGCGCTCGGCACCTGACTTCAGCTTGTGCCCACGATTGTGCGGGATATGCCCAATGTCTACCTGCTCCATTGTCACGGACAAGACACTTGAAAAAACAATCTTGATAAAGGCGTGGAAAGACTAAGCCTGCAGCTAATTAGCGCCAGGTTGGCGGTCGTCCCATCCGATGCCAAGTGCGTCAATGAGCAACACCAAAAAACAGCAACAACGATGACCAGAAATAAAATGCACGACAAGTCGGATGCAGCGGCAATGCAGAGAAGCTAGGGCGGCGCGCTGTATTCTTGGCTGCCTATGGAGGTCCTTGGCCCAGCGCCAACACTGCAGACAAAAAATAATCGGACCAGTCCTTGGTGCATTGGCTTGCCACAGTCGGTCTGAACGGATTGCGATTGTGTGACAAGCGGGCCGTCACTACTCTCTCCCAATAGCACCAACTTTTCAGAGGTCATGCTCAGTGCTACTAAATACCTGTGCCCTGCCCAAACCATGCTGTCATACTGGGCTACACAACCTAGACCGATAGAGTAGCCAGTGTGGACTTTGGGCTGGTCTTTATTGACGAGGGGTAATTGATTAGTCCAAAACAATAAGGCAAAAAAGCAACCCTTGTTCATCCTGTAGCCAGTCCCTCTCCCATCTTGCGTTTACTAAAGCCCCTCCCCCAAATAGCCACACCGTAGGATGGGCAAAGGAGGCGTGCGCCCCCCCCGTAAGGGTATGACTAGCTCGAGGTATAAACTATGCATATGCGCGCACTCATCATCAATACGTATCCATCCATGCTCGCCACGGCCAGTTACCTGCCTCCTACGTTTCAATGGCTAACGTCTTTAGCCCGGCAATGCCCTTGCCAGGCACAATCCCAACCACGTAGATGCCTACCTCACGCTGTCCGATGCGGTACACGCAACAGCGTGACAGCGCCGTTGGGTCCATGCCAAACAGCAAACAGAAACGGTCTCTAAGCTCGCGAAACTGCTTGTGTTGGCCCATGGACGCTGCCTCGTCCATCAGCGGTTCAAAGAAGTCGTCAATCGATTGAATGCGACTGTGAAATGGTGCCGACGCACTAAAGTCGTCATCGGACCCACTGCCGTTGGCGTTGGTGCCAGACCCGGAGGCAGAGCTCGTGGAAAAGTAGCTAAAACTGGGAGTGGAAATGGCATCGTC
Organism: Dimargaris xerosporica; assembly: GCA_027576955.1. Classification (NCBI taxonomy): domain Eukaryota; kingdom Fungi; phylum Kickxellomycota; class Dimargaritomycetes; order Dimargaritales; family Dimargaritaceae; genus Dimargaris; species Dimargaris xerosporica. Next base: position 25,898 of record JANBQA010000008.1, read on the forward strand.
GCGTATGCCCGGCGAGTCATCTGAATCGGACCCTGGCTGGCAGAGTGGAATCTGCCCGGCATTGGCACATTTGACCAGGACGTGACGGAGGTTCGCATGCGACTCGTGGGCGTACATGATCGATGCAAACGCGGCCGGCGTGTCGGGCAGTGATTCCGTGCTCAAGTTGGCGCGTTCCAAGTCGTCGGCAGGGATAAAAAACCAGTCAAACGGCGAGTCGCTCTCCGAGATATAATACAGATCACTGGCAGCCGATCGCAATGCCCGCTCGCAGGCGTATACCTCGGGCGACATGATGCAGACGACGTATAGTCACGATGGGAGTAACTATGGATAGCCCTATCCCGAGTACCGATACCAGTGCCCTTGGGGCAATGGACCAAAAGGTTGTTTTAGAGTATGCCCGTGAGGCGCTTTTGTATGTGCACCATATGACACGGAGACGATTAGGCTGGGTTGGTGTGGAGGAACTGCTACTCCCGTACAAAAGCAGGACAGCATGTGCAGGAGGAGAGCGATGGAGAAAATAAATAGGGGAGAACATCACAGCAGACCGCATCGCCAGCACAGATTCCCAAAAATGGCAGGCATCATGACAGCAATCGTCGCACTACGGGGAATAGGGCTGGTGAGTGTATGCGCGCATATTTGAACAAAAATATAAAACGGCAAGGCGAGCAAATGAGAAAGTGATAAAAAACAATAGCAACGCGGGGGGCGAAGGGCAAAATTGCGGCCAGGTTTTAGCACTGGGTACCCAGGTTTGGGGCGGAACAAGTCCAGTATGAGGTATGAAACCGCGGCCCCAAACCACCTCCCTGGTCGATGCTCGCTCGAACAGCGTGGCTGCAATGGTGTTGGCGCGACAGCATGGTCGCCAAGGGTCCGCATTTTGCCCAGTCACCCTGCGGTAAAGTGTGTATGCATGTGCATTCAAAAAAACTCAGGGTACTTACCTGGTCCAATTGCTTTTGTACACTGTCAGCGCGGGGCTGGAGCTTTGTTTTAACCACCTGCGATTGCTAGAGGGCTGCAGAAAGCAGTACTAATTACTGTGGGTCGGCAGGGAAGTAGGGCATTTATATATCTACTGTAGGTGAGATAGTGCCAAGATTCTACCTCTAAGCGAAAAAAAAATCAAGGGGGAAAAGCACCGGGCCGTGAAAATTGCCAAAGCCGAAATTTGGGACTTGGCTTCCATTGACTTCCACCTGCCCGATAGAGCGTTTACACGGGCCCAGCACCGCTCACTCATCTTTATTAGCAGTTGCACAGACGAAAGCAATGGCCAGCAAACACTCGATAGCGGGTTAACACCAATCGCTGCTAGACGCTGCTCAACAAATTTTGTCTATGATGATGTCCAAAATCCATTGTTGGTGGGTCTCGTTCCAACGGTTTGGTCCCGAATTTTTACCCCATAGAGCAAGTCCCTTTGCCAGTGCGCTTTTTCGTCTAACCAAGCGGGTATGCGGCCATGGCTTACCGAAAAATAGTGAGGAAAATGATGTATGGGTTAGCTATATTATGTTGTCGTTGACCTAATTATGCCATAGATACCGCACTTTTGCCAGAACGAACCTCCTAGCGTCAGTACCGTGGCCTGGCTGACGTCACCGCCCACGGCCTGTGCCGTGCTTCCTCTGTTTTTCATGTCGTGTGCGCGTGCCGCACTCCCACGTCTAGAAAGTTCCAGTGGGTGGCAATATTTTCACACCCGCCAAGGGATCCCGATTGTCCGCTAATGGGTGTGTGGGCTTGCGATAACTTGGGAAACCTCCCACATACGTACAGGCATTACCACTGTTCCCCTGCCCACAGCCCCTCATTGACAGAACCCATTCTACCCTAATCCGTTGGGGCGCCAGGCGGCCGATTCAACCCCAGCGCCTTTGATGGCTGCCATCGAGGTTTTTGCGGAAAATGCGTGATGCTGGCCGCTGATTTTAGAGAGATAACGCATTGGATCACCACCACCACCACCAAAAAACAATAGCGGAGGAAGCACACGACGGCAAAGTAACGATAGCATGAGAAGCAAAATTTTGCATCCTCGGTCCCACTGCTCTTATCCTTAGGCACTGGGGAAATCCACCATGTTTAGTAAGGCTTGGGTCAAACATCCACGCACTGATAACGATGGTTGGGTATCACTGCAACGATATTGGCCTCCAGAACGTTACAGAACAAGAATAATACCGCTCACAGATCAGCCAGCGGCACCAACAGGCGAGTTTTTCCAGCAAGCACAAGGTTAAGCAATAGATGGGCGCCGCGAATAAAAGCGTGCAATCCAGTCCCAAGCCGTGCACCTGTCCAAGATGACGACTCCCTTCCCCCAACGAGGGCTGGTCTAGCTGCTCAGGTTATGGCGTATTCGCTGTCTAGGACCTTGAAACCCGATCACTCCTCAGATAGCAGATGGTGCTAAAAGCGTGCAGCGTGTGGAGGCCATGACATACATATGACGTTATTGAGTACTGCAGGCCGTGGAAATAAAGCCACGCTAGAACCTAGTTACCATTTCTGGGGAGGCCCAAGTCGGCTTTTGCAATGCGGTAAACGCACCAACCGCCTGGCTGTAAACTGCATTTACTTGCCGCTGGCTGCACCGGTACCAGCAGTGGGGCCTGGCAAAGACGTCATGGCGCTGCGCTGTGATGTGCGTATCCCTCATAATCTCGAACCATCAGCATGTGTTGCCTTTGTGATGGCAGCAGTGAAACGATCTGCGGATGCATTGCCAGCACTGGCATAACAAATTTCTTATAACTTTTTACCATCCACTGGTTATTTGACCAGAGCCACGCGCGGTCGGGGTGCGTCCTACTCGCTCTCTGGCAGAGCAAGAAGCCGCGGCTCCTTGACCAGACTAGGGGGCGAGGGGTGGAAGAGTAAACAGGGCACCTTGTATAGGTTAGACAAAATTGCTCAGTTAAATTTTATTAAATTAGCAAGCGCTCTCGACAAAATAAAGGACGACTTGATGGTGACTCGACCCAACACACCACAGCACATCCGCATTCAGCCAATACCAGTAGGTGTCGGGATAATAAAACCTATGTACACAATGTGCATAGTTCCAAAGAAGTCATAGTCAACACGTTAGCAAGAGCAAACCAATAGCCACTACGCACAATAGATTGAAAGTGGCACTGAAGTACCAATCTCACAAGTATGCCAAAGACCTGTAAAAGAAACATGATTGAATAAAAAAAGGGAAGAAATGTGCCACTGCCGGGTAGTGCGTTGGCCATGAACTGAATTCACGGGATGACCAAGCGACCGTTAGGCATAGTGAGCCACAATATTGGCCTCCGTTTTGACGAGAGCAGGCTGCAAGGGACGCCCAGTCGAATGCAAGACGCAAACGACCTTTGGTCTAACCTGTTTCGCTTCGATGCGGGCCGAGCGCTGGTACTGATGAATCCAGTGCCCACGCCAATTGCGTGAATTGTCAGATCATCCTCAAATATGTACCTACCTTCAACTGGTCAACGAATCCTTTAGACACTGCACAATCGCAAAGCACAATCACCTCTCTGTACAAATCAAACAGCGCACCAACCACTCCAGGGCTGATACCAGGCTATATAAAAGAGCGTCAGTCCATGGCGATGTGACGCGAGCAAAGTGCTTCTCACACACATCCACGCGAAAAAATTGAACGACCCGAATGGGCGCTAAAATTTTTTTGTAAGGTATCTACCAAAATTTTTCAGGTGAGGGGCGCAGCGGCACCTCCCTCCTAAATCCCACGTGACCAATTAGGACACTATCCGCTTGTCCACCAATCACCTTGCCGCGTTGCTGAAACCCGCGGCAGTGGGCACTGATTGGCTCATAGGTGCCACTAAACCCACGCCTCATTCTGCTAACATGAGGTTGCACTGTCTTGCTGGGCAGTCAAAAAGTGGTACATAGTAGTGAGCACAGGTCGCAGTCGCCTAGGTCTTCAGGCGCCAATGCACTACACGGTGGAGCGGCATGGGGTTGTCGTGGGCACTGGAGTCATCCTGCGGTGCAGTCATAGGACGACACCACGCAAAGAATATAGGGGTGGTGCCAGGCGAGTTGCGCGAGCACCGCCTTGAGAACGGTTTATGTGTGGGTGGTATGGGTCAAACGCCTGTATGGGAATGGAAATGAACCTAGCTTTCCCATAGGCTCAGGGGAGCTTTCCTAATCATCCTTACTGATGCTTCGAGGCGCTGACTTGCCCGCCATCCGCGGATCCTCGTTGGCCCTGGCCCACGCGTGACCGCCTTTGACTGGGCTTCCCAAGGGCCCTTGTAAGCAGATGACTCGACCAGCCCAATCCAATGCACAATGGCCTTCTTAACAAGCGTGTGATGGGATAATCTCACCAGGGTGCTGACAGCGCTGCTTTTCTTTGTGGACGCTCTGTGGCCATTGTGTGTGCTCGAGTAGAGGTTACCTGAACGCACGCCAACGCTTCAATGTGAGCGTGAGGGACCTTGAACATTCGCTTATTATTACTATTATTTGTACTTCGCCTTTGGTTTTGTGGACATTGGTGCCGTAGCCAGCGACCATCATTCAACCACTTTATCACCTTGCGGGGCCTTACTGGCTAGTCTAATACCGCTTCTCTCTGTTGCACTCTAAGCATCCGCTTGCCAATTGTTTCAAAGTGGGTCTCTCGAGGGAACGGGGCGTTTGGGCACTGCCATTGACACACTCGTACTTTGCCAGGTATCCTTGGGCTACCCACATCGCCTCTATCAGCTGCTTTCTATGGTCGTGGCACTACGTGTCCGGCAGGTTTGGCCCTCGGGCCGTGGGAGTAGTGGCCCTATTTTGCTATGCGGCTCGACTAATGGGACGCATGGGCCACTGTTTCGTCGGCCGTACACCAACAAACCGCCCCCACACTCACCTCCTTTGACCTCTTGTGGCCCCAAGGCCTCGTCCAAGCCGCACGTGGCGCCAACAGTGGCCGCAGCCAAACGACCAGACCTGCTCGCCAAGCATAATGCGTGGAAGCCCTTAGACTACACCAGCGGGTACCGGGAGCACCAACCGCCGTCATCGCAGCTAACCACTGCGAGAAGTGAGAGTCACAGCAGCGACCCTCCCGCCAACCGCCCTTCCAGGCCTGCTAGCGACGTAGTTGAGCCCAAAGGCCCCCAGTACTACTTTGATGTATTCAACGCCGGGTACAACCAAACCGTGGAAACCACGCCCACCGTATCGACTAACCCACACCAAGCGGACGACTTCACGTTGGCAAGTCCCCGAGCGGTAAGTGCTTTCAAAGGTTGCCCATGAATCTGTATTGGTGACCACAGTGCAGCAATGCAGCTGGGTTAGTCTCACAGCAGTTTTTATAGTGTGTCAAAGCGGTGCCTTGTGTTGAAAAAAATCCAAGGGCCAGCTTTCGCGTTTAATTTTGTCACCTGGTAGCTCACCGCGCTGTTCCTTTGTAACACTGTGCCTCTTTGGCGGCTATACTACCCTATACTAGATTATGAGCCATTTAGACGACTATGTAATTGGCCAGGAGCGAGCAAAGAAAATCTTGTCTGTGGCCGTGTTTAACCACTACAGTCGTGTGCGTGCCAACTTAGCCCAGCAACCCGCCGCTGTGCCGTCAGACTCGCAAGGAATCGTGACTTCAGAACTGGGAAATGAAGGCCCTGACGCTGGCAGCCCTTTTTTCCGTGGGTCGACCATGGCTCCTAATCCCCTGCACTCGTACCAAAACGTGAACCGCCATTGGATCAACCCCAACACTAGCAGCTCATCCCCCGATACCAGTCCTGGCCGTATGATTATGACCCCCGAGAACCATCCGGCTTTGGCGACCTTGGGTAGCAACGGCAGCGACGATAAGGTGCCCAGCAGTGCCACGGATGCGCCCACGAGCCGATTTACCCCGCCACCACCGCTCGACACCCCAGCAGATGCGTCGGGCTCGACCAACTATGCCATTCCGCCAACATTTGACACCGTGTTTGAAAAAAGCAACGTGATGCTATTGGGTCCTACCGGATCGGGTAAAACGCTCCTGGCTCGCACGCTGGCCAAGGTGTTAAATGTGCCATTCTCAATGTCTGACGCTACCCCCTTTACCCAAGCCGGTTACGTGGGGGAAGATGTGGAGTTGGTGATCCAGCGCCTGCTGCAAAGCTGCGACTACGACGTCAAACGCGCAGAGCAGGGCATTGTCTTTATTGACGAAATCGACAAGATTGCCAAAAAGACCGATCACTCGTCTTCGACTAAGGATGTCTCGGGGGAAGGCGTGCAGCAAGCCCTTTTGCGGATGCTCGAGGGAACGGTGGTGAATGTGGTCGATAAGACGGGTGCGGCTGGTAATGGGCCTTCGTCGTCGTCGTCCCCCAGTCAGAGCGGTCACGCGTACTCTACACGTCGTCCGGGCACCCTTCCCACCATGGGTCCTGGCGCCAACGGCAGCAGTGGCACAACTGGTTTGCATCCACCTCCGGGCGTCATGGGGAGTGGTGGTAGCAGCGGTGGTGGTGGTGGCGGCAAGGGCGAAGTTTACGCCGTGGACACGAGCAATATCCTGTTCATTGTGAGTGGGGCGTTTATTGGTCTAGACAAAATTGTTCTTGACCGCGTTGCCAAGGGTTCCATTGGATTTGATAACCCCATTCGACCCCAGGAACTGCGTCATGACAATGTAGCAACGATGGCCAAATTCTTTTCTCCTATTGCGGCAGCGAGGGGTACCTCTGTTTCCCAAGGTACTAGTGACGCGGCGTCCAGGGCTTCACCATCGGCGTTCAATCCATTAGACCACGTCGAGCCCACCGACCTCATCAAGTTTGGCTTGATTCCTGAGTTTGTTGGTCGGTTGCCGGTGGTTGCCAGCGTGAACCCCCTGGATATGGCTGCCCTCGTTCGCGTGCTGACCGAACCCAAGAATTCACTCTTGAAACAGTACCAAGGTTTGTTTGCGCTCCACGGTATCGATCTCAAATTTACCAACCGTGCCCTACGAGCCGTAGCCCAACAAGCGATTGAGAAACAGACCGGTGCGCGTGGGCTGCGTCGCATTATGGAAAACATCCTGTTGGACGCTATGTTTGATGCTCCCGGGTCCTCAATTGGGTACGTGGTGGTCACCGAAGCCGTGGCTGAGTTCAAAAAGCCTGCCCTGTACTTTGGTCGAAACCAGGTAACGGAGGTGGACGAGGTGATTGACAGCGACAACCAGTTGGACAAGTCATTGCAACCAGCAACGGTACCGCCACCACCCACTAACAACCATACCCAGTCGCCAATGGCGGCAGGTACTGCCGCGGTTCGCCAGGCTAGCCAGGGGCAGTAAGCAGCAAATTGCCGTAACGCCTACATATTGGCGCCCTCAGATTGTGTGTGTGTGTGTTTAGGGTGTGGTACATTTATCTTCCTTGCTGCCTACAACCCGCGTTACCTTGTTGCGAGCTCCTAAAGGCTGAGCAACTCGACCAGCTGTGCTTTGCTGTATTTTGGTGTCGCTCGTTCCCCGCTTGCCATGCTGTCTTGTTTTTATTTTATGGGTTTGCGTTTTTGACGTTGAAGCAGCGTGTCGTTACGCATCTACCACCGACCTGTACCCTTGAATGTGACTAATCATTGCCTTCACCTTTATATATTTTGTGTACAATACCCCGCCCATGGTACTCTCTGGTGATAGTGTTCTCTTTTAACGGTATTAGCCTGGCTGATAGGTACTGAAATATAAACTGTACTCTACATTGATCTACTATCATGAGATGAGAAAAACAAACAAAAAAATATTTGCCTATTAGCCTCGTGAGCTTGGCATGGGTTTGGGCATGAAAGGGGGAGGGAGCCAATACTCGGTTAAATGAGAGGAGTGAGCATCATTTGCACTGGCCCTACTGAATGTAGTTGCGGCTGGTAAATGGTGCCATCTTTAAGCAAAGCTGATGCGAAACAAAAAAAAGGAAAAACAGTCAAATTTGGCAAAATAAAACGAGGTGTCGATTGTCCAAAGAAAACAAAAGAAGCGATGAGCGGGGTGGGATTCGAACCCACGCCTCCGAAGAGATCACGGCCTTAACGTGACGCCTTAGACCGCTCGGCCACCCGCCCTCGCATGTGTGAATGTGAAGTATTACTAAATGCCACCCATTTAGTATGGCTAAGTGTAAACGACTACTACGCCTGAGCTGATAACCATCACTAAATTTAGTGATGCCGTAAGCATTGTAATCAATGCTTTGACTGATAACACTAGTCTCAGTGACATTTGTTAAGTATATAAGCCGACGCTTTGGCACCAATAAACTGCACCTTGTTCTGGTCCACTTGCCTTGCAGAGTTTTTTACATGAAGTATTACTAAATGCCACCCATTTAGTATGACTAAGTGTAAACGACTACTACACCTGAGCTGATAACCATCACTAAAATTAGTGATGCCATAAGCATTGTGATCAATGCTTTGACTGATAACACTAGTCTCAGTGACATTTGTTAAGTATATAAGCCGACGCTTTAGCACCAATAAACTGCACCTTGTTCTGGTCCACTTGTCTTGCAGAGTTTATTACAGGAAAACTGCATTTTTCGTGCCATTAGTTGAAAAACAGCCGAAAAAGGAGGCATGGGGAGGCACTGCAGCGGTAATTTAATCGTAGCATATGTCGCTACCCATTGGTAGTCATTGTATTAGGTTTATTCAAATCACAAGTTGCTACTAAGAACGTAATACTATTAAGATAATACAACGGGTACGCCTCATTACCTATACCTCGCCATAGACCTTACATATGGAGCCTGACCTTAATCCACGTTCTGTGGTTCGTTGTGCTTGCTAAGCCAGTTTTGGCGTGCGGCAGCATACAGTTCTCGAGCACTTTCTGGTCCCGTGCGAGTCACCATCCCTGCCAGCCACCCGTCAGGCTTTTGCAGCAAACCCCATGGTGCACCCAGTTCCTGCACCTGCCCTTGATCAAGCACTAAAATGCGGTGGCAAGAACCTATGACCGTGTTGAGACGGTGGGCAATAGTCAGCACAGTGGAGTGTTTAAACTCGGTTTGGATGGTTTGCTGGATGAGCTGGTCCGTATTTAGGTCGACGTTGGCGGTGGCTTCATCCATGACCACAACAGGGGCCTTGCGAAGGACAGCACGACAGAGGGAAAGCAGTTGACGTTCACCGATACTAAAGTTTTTGCCATTCTCTGTCACCTCAGACTCCAGTCCCGCAGGTAACCCAGTGACCAGAGTCTTCAGTTTGCAGGCGTCCAAGGCTGCCCAGATGGCAGCATCGGTGTATTTGTCAAAGGGGTCCAGGTTGAACCGCAGCGTACCGTGGAATAAGAAGGCTTCCTGTGGAATGATGGAGAGTCGGCTGCGCAAAAAGTGGAGGTTCAATTGGGAGATATCCACCCCATCAATGGTAATGCAATCCGCTGGGTAGGCCTCGTGAAGCCGAAACAGTGCTGTGAGCAGGGATGATTTGCCCGCACCTGTGCGACCTACGACGCCAAGTTTCTCGTGCGGTTGGGTGGTCAGGGTGATGTTGCGCAGGACGGGAGCTGGTGCAGTTGGGTACTGCAAGTGCATCCCACGAAACTCAATGCTCCCTTGTGAAGGCCAGTGGGGGTAGACCTCGGGGTCGGTGGGTTGGTTGGGTTCTCTGGGCAAGTGAGCATAGGCAAGCATGCGTTCAACGGCCACAAAGTGGATTTCCACTTCGGTGGTCTGACGAATCAGCCACTGCACCATTCCTAGTAGCTGCAACACGTAACTAAGGCCCAGTCCCACCATCCCTGGGTCAGTCGTTGAACGAGCGGCCACGGTGGCAAACGAGGCCACGGTCAAAAAGGCAAATGACAGCATGTCCAAGCGGAACCCCAACCACCGACTGGTGGCAATAAAGATAAAGAAGGCACGTGAGTTTTGGTTTAGCGCCGCAACAAAGCGCTGCTGAAAGTGAGCTGTGGCGCGAAAAGACCGAATCACCCCTACGCCATCCAACGTTTCTGACAAGATGGCATACACTGGGGACCGCGAGGTGCTTTCGATGCGCTTGATCACCCGGTTGGTCAGCATATAATAGTGGCGTAGCACACCAAAGCCCAAGAGAATAAACGGCACGGCAATGATAACCCAGGGGTTGGCAATGGATACGATGACGATGGCACCGATGACCATCATGGTGCACTGAAATGAGTCAAAGATACACATGGGCAGCAACTCGTCGACGCTGGACTGATCTTTGGTAAACCGGTTGAGGATTCGGCCCTGAGGGTTGGCCTGGAAAAAATGCAAGCGGCTATGCAGTACCGCATCCAGCATCTGCTGAAACACCCGGGTGCTACCATGGAGCACCACCACAAAGAATGCTATGGCGCGCACCGTGGCCAAGATCATCGTCAATAGCGTCAACAGCCCATAAACCAGTGGGTAATGCCACGCCTGCTGCTGGGCTCGTGGCTTACTGGCCCACTGCGACAGGTACACATCGGTAAAAACCATGCTTGTCTGAGCCAGGACCAGCAAGAGTAGAAGGCATAGCAGGCCCAAAGGCGACGTGCCGTACCGAAAGAATTCATAGTACACAGAAAGGGGCGTGGTACCCGTGGCTTTTTCTTCCTCACCGCCAATGGCCTCGGCTTTCGCTTCCGAAACATCACCCTTGGCAAGCGTTGGTTTGGTTGACGCACCTGTTAGGACACTGGGGAGCGTATAGGGCGTGTCATGGGTCAAGGTATTCAAGCCATGCGAGTGATAGGAATAAACGGAGGAGCAGATGCTGGTGCGGTTGGAGTTGGTGGCGTAGGCTGGTGGGTGTGCAGGGCCAGACTCTACGTCCGAATCGGCGTCGCTTACCCTAATCACTGGCGGCACACTTTTCTCTGGGTGAGTGGACACATCTCGTAGGTAAGCAAGGAAGCCGTCCAGAGTGGCCGTCGAATCGTCAACCACTGTGGGAATATTGGTATGGGTGGGCGACCCTGGCATTGTTGAGAACGGGAGGTTGGCCAGCACGACCTGACTAGACCCATTGGCCACTATTTCACCTTGGTGGAGCACTGCCACGGAATCGCACTCCCGGATAAACTGCAGTTGGTGGGTGACCAAAAGCCGTGGTTTGTTTCGCAGCAGCCCACAGATTGCCTGGTCAAAAATATGGCGGCCAACGTGTGGGTCAACTGCCGATAGGGGATCGTCTAAAATATACAGATCTGCTTGCTGGTAAATGGCCCGTGCCAGACAGATGCGTGCACGCTGACCACCACTCAAGTTGGTGCCCTTTTCGCCAACCATGGTCAGGTCTCCTTGGGGTAAGATTGCAAAATCCCGTTCCAGTGCACAACCGCTCACCACTTCCTCGTACCAATCGGGGTCATAGGGCGCGTTAAATAGGATATTGTCGCGCACCGTGCCAGCCATAATCCACGCCATCTGGGATGCATACCCAATGGTTGGGCCCAGGGACGATTTTGTTCGCATTTTGGAAGAGCCAGGCTTGTTAGCGGTATTCGGGCAGCCGAGGTGCATGGTACCTCCCACCAGACCTAGTTCCCCAAGCAACGCCATGCAGAGTGAGGTTTTTCCACTGGAAATTTATCGCACGAAATCAGCACGAATAAAAGGGATTTGTAGTACATGACCAGCATAGCAATGTGGGCCAGGATTCAATATTAATGGATACCGTTAGCGTGTAACAAATTAGGGTAAGTCGTACCTGCTTCTGGGTGCCAAAACACCATCAGAGTAGTCCCCATAATCACAAGTCTAATAGGCACAGGTGCTCCTATATCCATGGCGGCCATGAATGGCGGGTTATTATAACTAAATAGTCAATAGTTACCTGCCAACTGGCCCCACGACCGCATAAAGCTCTTCAGCACCGATTCGCAACGAAATCTCACGAAGCACAGGACGGGTGCCCAACGTGTTGGTCTCAGTGGTACCAGAGTTAACTGAATCCATAGATGCCAACGAATGGCTGGTAGCAGTCCAAGAAAACGATGCGTTGCAGAGGCTGACCATCGACGTCGTGTCGGGTGCGCCTTTGGGGTTCAGCTTCTCATTCAGCGTTGGGGCAGTGAGTGCCCGCGGATGCTGCTCAGGACCGATGCCATCGAAAGATTGGGTTGATTCCGATGGCTGGTTCACAATTAAGCGTTGGCGGCCAGAGCCCACCTCAGGGTGCACGAGAAAGTTATTGATTCGGTCGAGCGACACCTGGGCTTCGGCCAGCGACTCGAGGGCCTTCGGGACGAACTGACCAAACGTAAGACGCAAGTGGTTAAACAGGGCCAAAGTCATAAAGATCTGACTGGACTGAAACCCGTGATAGATCATATGCATGGATATAAAGGTAAAGACGCCGGCAATAGGTGGCATCGCGAAAAATATCGCTTCTACCAGGGCCTTTAGCACGTTGGCATGCTTCAGGTACTTGGCTTCGCTGTCACGCAGTTGGCTGATCTTGACCCGCATCGCTTCTTCCCACGCGGACAGTTTAATTAAGCTAATGCCCGTCAGTGTATCGCTCAACAGGCGCACGCGCTCGTCGCGTGCTTCCACGGTGCGCGTGCGAATTGCGGAGAACAGTTTGGCAAACCACAGTTGCAACGGTACCAGTAGATAAAACGCGGCTAGCCCAATCACTGCACTCACCCCAACCTCTGCCCACAGAAAATACAGAGCCATGAGCGATTCCAACGGCGCTAACCATAAAAAGTGGGCAAACAACGCGACGCGCTCAAAGGGTTCCACGTCGTTGGAAATCACGTTAATCACGGCGCCCGTGGAGATGGACGACGACACGGGTAGTCCCAGGCTTTTGTGGTACATCAGGCCCATAAGCGCCACCCGGAACTGCATGCCGAGCCGTTGGGCGTAAAAAAAGTACACATGGTGCATGATACCCTGCACGAGCGCCATGGCCGATAGCCCTAGCGCAAACAGCAGCCCCGCTTGCAGCGACGCATCAGGATCCTGAAAGAATCGAATAAGATAGCCTAGAAGCACTGCTTGGCCTACTTTGCTTACCGACTCGATGAACCCCGAGAAACCGGCCCAGACAATAGGGCGCATGCACGTCTTGACCATTGCCCGTCCCAAACACCTGGCGGATGGAGTGTCAGGGTCGGGACTGTTTTGCCATTTTTCGTATTCCCACTGGTTCTTTAGAACACGGAACAGGTTGTGGCTCTCGTCTTGGGCGCTAAGGTCGTTGAGGTTGTCGTCAGTGATGCCGCCCTTGGCCCCCAACGAGATGATCGGCTGCACCCAGTGGAAGCTGAGTTGGGACAGCCATCCGGCATTGTCCATGAGCGGCGGCGGTCGGGCCGCGCCTGTCGATGCCATTGGTTGGGCAGAATCAAGGGAGGGCTTTGGATGCTTCTCCATGGTTAAAGTAAAGGCAATACAATCAACGGTGACCAGGGGCTGCGGAAAGAAGGTGGTGTGTTCACAAAAATGCAAGATGAGTTAATATGATAACTTGACCACCAGGGTTTCGAAAACCCAAAAAACGACAGTAATAGCGAGATATGCTCAAGCTAACAAGGCCAGATGATTTGCTTTGGCAATAATACAAAAATCTGGTCACCAGATTGCGCAGCAGGCAAGAAAGAAAAAGTAGTTTCGCTACCAACAAAAACGTATAGGCTCTTCTTGAATCCCGCAGTGTGCCAAGGGATGTGGAGTTGCTAGAGGCTGTTCGACTAGTCCAAGTTGCCCAGATGATATTTATAACTAATTATGATAGGATCGGTTACGCCAAGGTAGTGAGCAGCGGCGCCGTGAGAGCTGTCAACACAGTGTGTAGCCAAACGGAAAAAAATGAATGCGGGACTCTGCAGGATTGATGACAGCGTTGTTTTATAGCCAGTTGAGCGCATTAGCGTGCACCATCGCACCATCACGGTGAGCAGGGGACTTTTGTTTAGGTTTTAGGCGTAGCCTTAGCAACCAATAGCGGTGTTGGCAAGAAAACAAGAGATGGCGCTGGTGACACCATAGTTGACCGCTCGAGGGTGTCTATCCGCCAATGTGTAGCGTAGGTGACAATATCACTGCCAACAAAAGCAGTACCAGAGCTCATTGTTCGTACTATGTGCTATGTCAGTGCATGCGTTGGTGAGAAGGGCAACGGCATACAGTAAGCGGTGCAATAGTCGGTGGTTTTGGGCTAATCAGCAGCCAGCGCCGGCAGACGACGGCAAAGGATGATTAGTAAACCAGAGTGGCTAGTACGACTAGTGATGCCAAAGTGTCACATTCGGGAGCTGGAGCATCACCAATTACACAGCGCCGCCCCGCCACCTGTGACACACACCTTGTGAAAAAAAAAGCACGGCAGCAAGTGGGCCAATGTCCACACCATTGTGGAAATAGCTTCGAGTCATAGGGGCTGGCCCAAAGTCGTAGATGGGGGACCATCGCATGTCACAGACCGGCAGCAGCGTCCGAACGGCAGTTTGTAAGGCCGACCTGATCCGTATGGCAACGCAAAGGAAAAGGCGATAGTGACGTTACACTAGCTGGACTGCGAATACGCGCAGTCTGTACGCCTTGGCCTGGCTTTTGTTCTCTAGCTTTGACGTGTGCTCCGCTGGTTTGTGGTTTAATGGGAATAAGCTGTCTGTTGAACGAATAAAGGCGTGCAATATTGAGAGCAGGAGGCGTGGAATCGAGCATGTGAGTTGATGCCCAGATGTGTGTGGTTCCATGTAGTAGTAATGATAGATATAAAGGACTAGGGCGTCAGATAGGCCGATCTTTCGAGCGACTTCCGTAACAGTCAGTTTTACGAAGTCTTTTTAGCATTTATCCGGCATTGTGCTGCCAACTGCACATGGGCCGGTGAAAACGTATAATCTGACCCAAACATTGACAAAGAAGTGGCAATATTTAGCAGGCCTTATAAACCAGATGACACAGCATAATGAACAAAAAGAAGTAAAAAAATACATGCGGCCAGTGATGATTCTGGAGGACAGTAGCACCTGCTGTTTAAGCTAGAGAGCATGAGAAGGTAGGTGGATAGGCGTGGGCACGGTGAGAGGAGGGGGAGCTGATAAATGAAGAGCCTATAGCGTCTCTTTTGATCGGGTATTTGTCGAAGCAGCGCGCTGGAACAATTTGACAGATGCGAGTGGCGCCAGGGCAATGAATAGCTCACTCCCAATACCAATGGATCTATAGCCCAATGCGGGCATGTTGACTCTGTTTGCCCTGTTTGTAGGTGTAAAATACTTTATTCATTATAGGATGGCAACATGGGCTCGTTAAAGAACACCAAGATGGGTTAGAGTTTGGACAACCGCTGACGGGCCAGCTCGTACTGTTGGGGCCACTTGACGAATAGGTTGAGCTCGTTGGCTGCATCCAGGGCCCAATTGGGGTTTCGCAGCAGCGCGCGACCCACCATGATTAGGTCCGCTTCACTCTCCTGTAAAATGGATTCCGCCTCGCGGCCGGTTGTAATGATGCCGACCGTGCTGGTTAAGAAGCTAGGCAGTGCCATTTTAACCTGGGCTGAAAATGGGACTTGAAATAGTGGACCGGCCTTGATGGTCTGCTGGGGCGAATTGCCGCCAGACGAGCAGTCCAAGAGGTCGACGCCCAGTGGCTGAAGGTGACGGGCTAATTCCACGGTCTGGTCACCATCCCAACCGCCTGGGACCCAATCCGATGCTGAAACTCGCACAAACAGGGGCTTGTCTTCAGGCCACACTTGGCGCACCGCGGTGACCACTTCCACCAACAGACGGATGCGGTTGGTAAAACTACCGCCATACTGGTCGGTGCGCTTATTGACAATGGGCGACAGGAACGAGCTGATCATATAGCCGTGGGCACCATGGATCTCCACCACGTCAAAGCCTGCCTTGTCGGCTCGGCGCGCGCTCTCTACAAACGCCTGGGTGACCTCGTGGATCTGGTCCACGGTCATTTCGTGGGGCTGAACATGGGTCTCGTCCCAGCACTCGCTGGTGGGGCCCCACACGTTGTCCCACCCACCATCCTCGGGCAGCACCTTGTTGCGCTGGTCCTTGATGCCCTGCAGGAAGGGTGGGTACGTTGAGGCCTTGCGCCCAGCATGGGCCAGCTGGATACCAATGGCAGTATTTTGGCTGTGGGCAAAGTCCACGATACGCTTCCAACCGGGAATATGTTCGTCTTTCCAGAGCCCCGCGCAGTTGGGCGAAATACGGCCGTTAGCCAAAACGCCGGTCGCTTCCGCAATGACCAATCCCACGCCGCGGGTCGCGAGGCTGCCCAGGTGCACCAGATGCCAGTCCGTCACAAACCCATCGTCACACGAGTACATGCACATGGGCGGGGTCACAATGCGGTTTTTCAGGGTTAAGCCGCGAATCGTCAAGGGCGTAAACAGTTTTCGCTGCTGCTGGTTGGTGTCGTCATTGGCCCATCGGCGCGCATACGCCTCCGCTGGAGGGTCAACAACCGTTCCTGCGGGTGGGTTCTGTGGTTGGACAAAAGTACGGGGGCCGTGCAAAGCAGTCATAGCCACAGGCAAGGTCAAAAAAGTAGTGTGATATATAGGGATAAAAATACAAGACGTTTGGCAAGTTTGAACAGCACTAGTGGGAAAACGCCAGTGGGCGAAAGGCTCTGGTCTGTCCACAGGAATACTGAAGTACGCCCAGAGACGCGACCGGCCCAGGTCTATTTATATCCCTGACAGCAACGCGCCGTGAAAATAGGCGATAAATAAGTCGTAAAGACAATAAAAGTGGGGCTTTATCAGGCATTGCCGTCAGAATTGGACGAGCTGGCTGCCAAACCAGCGCAGCAACTCCTCTTCGATTGACTCAGGAACAGTCGTGATTGCACCATCCATTCCGAGAAGCGGCTAATCGTATTGGCGGGATATAATGCCCGTGGCAAGGCTGTAGGAAACACTGGGACGATCAAAGGACCCGATCGATTACTAAGCACGCGAGCAATATTTCCACGTCTTAGTGGGGTGAAAAAGAATTTCAGAGTGATGTCAGTGCATCGGGCCAACCTATTCCCTCACTATCTCTTCGCTAAATTAAGCATGTGCTGTCGGCTACGATTCAAACTCTTTCAGAAATGAAATTAGTCAGCGGTCTAGAGTCCGCAATCTAAAGCAAATTCCTCGTGGTGTGGCGTTGCCTGAGGCTAAAGTTTTTTGGTTGGTGTGGAGCTCTGGCGGCATTGATGGGCGAAACTGGTTTACCCCTGGATATGCGGATTGGTTCATCTCCTTACGAATCCGAACTTAAGAAACATATGGCAGCCCTCCCCCTGGTTTGCTTACTAAGCACGTTGGCTGCTGGGTCGACCCAATCCGATTTCCAGATAAAAGCACGATGAATGCTATTATTCTTAACATGCTTTCGATTTTTGATACCGAATTCATCATACCGGAAAGCATTGAGCACGGGCAAATTTATTGTTGGGTAGTACATTCGGTCCAATGCCAATGCACCAACCGCAAAGTCAAAGCAGTGCCATTGGCAGGCATCGATAGCAGTAAATTTTTCTCTTGGTGGAAGCATTTTGTCTACTGGATAAAGACGTTGGCCCAATTGCATCTGGGAGACGCAAAACAACACATTGAACGCTCGTAATTATCCCCGCTCTGACAGCAAAAAGTGGGATTCATTGCCATTTGGCCGTTTGTGCCTCACGCACTCGCTGTTTAAAGTCTTCCACCTCTTGCCAGCAGTCTAGTGGACGGTCATGCTTGGTACGGTAGCACTGCACCACGCTGTGATGCGCTTCCTTGACGGCAGCGGGAAGGCTTGTGGTCGTCGTTTGCTGGAACCGGCTGATGGACGCCTGCAATTCTTGTGCTACCTCTTCTGTGCTATGGAACACCCCGTTAGTCTGCTGCTGGTGTTGATCCAGCAGATTCCGGTGTGGGTCCTGGGCAATACCTGAGAGCTCGGGATGTTCGGAAAATAGTTGCTGCAGCTCTTGCTCTACCCGCTCGGCGACCAGTGCCTCAATCTGGGCCAGGTCCATAGGCTGACCCTGGCTGGCTTCGTTACCACTGGATGGCCGAGCTAGCTTTTCCTGGTCGTTCGGTTTGCCAAAAGAGCCGCAACCAAATGGCCATGAAATATCAACAGCCACAACAGCTAAACGGTTAGGCAACGATATACCGAACAAAAGGGTGACTAAGTATTTGGGTCGTTATTGGTGCTGAGAAACCACGTCGACGCTAGGATAACAGCGGCGTCGCTCCTTATCCTTTTCTCTTAAAGTGATGTATCTTACCCGTTGCGCCTTGCCCTGAAGGTGGTGGAGCAGGTCGTTTGACAACTAGATAGCGTATTTGGAGCAGCACCCCGCATTGCGAAATAGGCCATTATCGATCAGTCACACTCAGTCGTTAGAGGCCAAGGTTGGTAAGTAGACCGACAGCCCTGGGCATGGTCAATGAATCTCGGGATGGGTCTTGCCCCGTACTTACACTGAACGATACGTTGGAGCCATAAAAGGTCATGGGCTCTTCCTTGGTTTGTGAGTTCCCCATGGCAACGGCAACGATACTATAAAATGCGACAGCGAACGGTGAGGGGTTAGTATACGACTGTGTGTGGGTGGATGCCAGGTGCTGGGTGGCAAATGGCAGCGGCGGTGGGTGTAGCACCAACCAAGAAGAAAATTACGGTAATCAGAGGCAAACAGTAAGGAAAGATACCAATCACTGAGCCGTTGAGTGCCTGGGCAACAGATTGCATTCGCTGCTCATGTAGTCATTTGCCAGGTGAGCTGTCCCTTTGTGCTGGTGATTGCTCGATCGAACCCAATTGCTCAGCGTGTGTGCGGTGAAGGGGTTGGGGGTAGAGAGGTCGTCGCAAATCCAGATCCTGTCACGTGGCTTTTACGCTGTGCGATTAGGCGGAGCTGGCTGTTGATGTGACCCGCACCGCTCCTGAAGCACCCTAACTTATACCATGGCTAAAGGTGCACGACATTTAGCTATGTAGCTGACTGCTATCCTTTACCCTTGGCTCCTCTAGATCCCCTTTATTTTTTTGCCATTGCGCTCTGCTCCTCGTTGACCACTTGCCATGTCGGCATCGCCCCTTGCGTTGGCACCGGTCACGCGGTGGCTGGCATCCCTGACCACCACAGACAACATAGTCCAACGGCACGCCAGCTGGCTATTGTTGCTCCTTGCAATATACGTTCGGTGGGCAGTGGCATTGGGTCCTTATTCCGGACACGGGGAACCGCCGTTATACGGCGATTACGAAGCGCAGCGGCATTGGATGGAAGTGACCTTACACCTACCGTCTAGCAAATGGTACTTTTATGACCCATCGTACTGGCAACTGGACTACCCACCAGTGACTGCGTACGTGAGCTGGCTTTGCGGGTGGATTGCCCACCACGCGTTTAACCCCGCGTGGGTGGCACTGGACGTCCAATCGCGCGGTCTCGAGACCCGCGAGAGCAAGGTGTTTATGCGTGCTACAGTGCTTGTCTGTGAGCTCTTGTTCTATATTCCGGCAGTGGCCTTATTTGTCAGCTTCGGTCGAACCCTCAAACAGCAGCCCTTGGCGTCGTCGCGACCCTCGTGGCTACAAACTCAGGTCCTGTGGCTGTTGACCCTGCTGCAACCAGCGCTCATCGTGATTGACCACGGCCACTTCCAGTACAATGCAGTGATGCTTGGGTTGGTGGTCTGGGCAATTGCTTGCTTTCAACGGTCCCGGTTTCTCCTGGGAAGTGTCTGCTTCACTTGCGCCATCATGTTCAAGATTATGGCCCTGTATTTTGCTCCGGCCATCTTTGCCTACCTGCTCGGCAAATGCCGCCAATCCACCCGGCATGGCATTGCCTTATTTGTCAAGTTGGGTCTTACCGTGATCGCGACGTTTGCTGCCTGCTTGTTTCCTTTTCTGCACTCGACCACCCAGCTCCTGCAGATTTTGCACCGGGTGTTTCCTGTAGCTCGAGGTCTGTATGAGGACAAGGTTGCCAATTTCTGGTGCGCATCCAGCGTCCTAATCAAATGGCGGCTTCTCTTTGACCAACCCACGCTCGTCAAATTCAGCGCGCTCCTCACACTATTGGCATTCCTGCCGGCCTGCATCAATGTCTACCACACTCCCACGACCCGGCGGCTTTTGTACGCGCTCGCCATAACTTCGCTCGCGTTTTACCTATTTAGCTTTCAGGTGCACGAGAAATCGATCTTGTTACCAGCCCTGCCCATCACCTTGCTCATGGAAATGGAACCGACATTGACCTTCTACTTTGTTAATGTCGCCATGTTTAGCATGTTTCCCTTGCTCCAACGTGATGGTGTCACCCTGGCGTACCTTATTTGCACGGTATTCTGGAACTGGTTGGCAGGCTTTCCCTTTACTATGGCTCGGACGCGCCTAACTCGGTGCATCACTTGGGGTACCTTGGCAGCTATCGGCGCCGTGCACCTTGCTGACTTGCTGATTCCCCCTCCCGCGCAGTACCCACATTTGTATTTAGTGGCTAATGTTATCCTATCGTGTGGCGTCTTTGGCCTCTGCTGGCTATACTTGAACTACAGGATGCTGTACGCTCCGTCGGCCGAGTTGGGCTCGAATTCTGCAGATTCCAGAGCTCTGACTGGAGTTGGATCACATGAAAAGGTGGATTAGGGGATGCTTGGTGCGTGTAATGATATTTGTCAAGGGCAGGGTCGTGATGTTAAACTATTAAAGGGTCCGGGCGGTTATCCATCGACTGGATGCCCTTCACATGGCCATATATTGTAATAAACTCAGTCAGAGTCATGCGTTGGCGGAGGTGAATTGATTAAACTGCCACGACCAACGATGGCTTGATGAGCATATACAACATCTAGATTGAGCAAGCCAGGGACATTGAGGGGAACGCGCCTGACGATATCAGGAGCCAACGCCGGGTATTTACGCTCTAATAGTTAGGGAGCACTGTACGTGGGCTTTAATGGGCTGCCTTTGCCAGTGCGATTGAATCGCTACCAATGATCAAAGAAAAGGAGCAGCGGGGCCGACCAAGTAAAGGTCGGCAAAACGAGCGGTCGAAATTACACTAGCTCCTAGGTGGAATGAGGATTCATGTTGCCGCCCACATCTTTTGCTTGTAATTTGGGCGCGAAACGGTGCTATACTGTCACACCCGATAGTCCTCTGAGTATTTGGATGAAAGCGTTCTTTTCAACCGTTTTTTATCACATATATAAATAGCTCCGCCTGTCCAGACTAATGATCATTACCTTCACTCCAGCAAGTATATTTCCCTACCGGCTCCACCAAACGCACTGGACCTAGCTCTATTCTGTTTACAATCCAGGCCCCGAGTAGCTCTGCAGCCATGCGTCTCCAGGTCTCGTTGATTGCCGCTTTGGCCTTGGTGGGCAGCCTAATGGTGGTTACGACCTCTGCTTCCCCTGCAGACTTGCCGGATCCCCAGTACAATCCAGGCTCCGACTATCATCACCCCGACCATGGCCACCATCACCACGACCACAACCACCATCACCACGATCATGGCCACCACCATGATCACCACGATCACGACCACCATCGCTCTCGTCCTGGTCACCGCCATCCTGACCACGGTCATGACCACTAAGACTCAAGACATTGTGATCATGCTTACTTGTCCACTAGTAAATAGTGTCTTGGTTTGGGTTGGAGCGAGAACAGGGGGATGCAACATCAGACGTGCATCTAGTTATAGAGTGTCGTAACAAGCCGAGTAGGCCGTCTTGGATCTTTTTATTGTTTTCGCTTGACTTTGTCAGCAGACATCAATAAAGGCTCCGTTTTATTTAAAAGTCAGTTTCACCTTGATCGTATTACCCTTGCTTTCTTTGATCCAAGTGCCCCACGTGCATGTGAGAAGGTACATGGTTACTTGGTCTATAGGAGGCAATCCACCCCTGATGCTACTCAGCGCTCTACGCTTGGTAAACAGAATTGGCACTAGAAAGCAGCAGAGTACGGGTACTCGTGGATGAACAGTTGTGTGACCCCCACGAAAAACCCACGCTCGACGCGGCCTTCCAAGGGAAGGCATTCACCCGGGTTATCCATATAGTAGCGGCTGGCCTCATCCAGAGTCGATGACGGGGCAATCCCCAAGATCAAGGCAATAGCCTGGCGGTTACGCGTATCCCAAAGATGTGGTTCCATGCAGCGGTACAGCGTCACCATGGGTACCGCTCCCCGTTGTTGCAGTTCGACCAGCATGGTTTCCAAATTGGTGAAAGGAGCCTCCGCAATGGCCAGCCCATACAGGGCCACCTCATAATAGTTGATGCGACTCGCAATGTTCGCGTTGCTGTGTTGAATCAAGTTTGGCAGTCGCTCAACCGTGTTGATGAATATCATTATCTGGGTGTACTGCTTCATGGCAATTAACTTGCCAATCAGCCGAGGAATGGTTACATATACAAGCGTGTTGCCCAGGTAATACTGTAGCAGAGAGCTGGATCGTTGGCCGATTACGTCCACCCAGAAAGTGTACATGCACAACCGCTGCGCTTGGTTGGCCAAGATACACGAGGACGCCGATGGCGAGGACATGGGATTGGTCACATCCGACTGCCCACGCGAGGATTCCATCAACTCGGCCACCAACTGCTGCATCCAGGAAGCGAGATCGCGCTTGGCAAGAACGTGAAAAAACGCCTGAAAATATCCATTCACCTCAGCCCAATGACCCTGGCTGACCAGCTGGTACAAATCGCTGGTAATATCAGCAAGCCGACGTGGTCGGTAGTACTCAATTGCTTGGAGGTCCACGCGGATCTGACTATCAACGCTGGGAATCGCTGGTTGGTGATGTTGGAAAAGATCGGGATAGGCTGCGCTGAAAAGGTGAGCATCCTGGGGATAAGCAGTGTTCATTTGCTTGGTAATATACCTTTGGAACAAGTTCGTGGTTTGACCCATATCGAGCTCAATGTAACTTAGGATATCGCGCAGGTAGTTCGCATCAAAGTGAGCTCCATGCACGTCAAAGTCACCATTGATCAGCAGTCCGACATTGCGGCGAAAAGCGGCCAGCACCTATCCATAACGTTGATTGTAAAGGCACACGCGTTGCAACAGTGAAGTGGTTGAGGAGGTTGGCTTAGCCATGTATGGTGAATATTGGTGAACCGTGGCAACATGGGGTATCTGGCTATCGTGTATTTTTTCAAGCAAGAGGGAAAAAGTGATGTTAACTTACTTCGCTGTGATTACCATACTGAACCCAGTTTACCGTAGACCACGGTTGCTGACCAAGCAGCGACGGTGCTGGACGGTCCGCTGACAATGGCTGGGCCTGAGAGACGGCTGCCCAGGGTGTCAGGCCACCTAAAATGAATGCTACAGCTCGTTTTCCAGATACCAGCATGGTCAGGCGTTGAAAATGTAAACAATGAGGTTGCCTAAGAGAGAGGAAGCGTTTGGTCCAGCGGATTACGTGTTATTTAAACCTAAAATTAAAAATAATACTTCAGGGTAATTTCCCGATCGGCTGGCGAAACATATCCACTTTACAACAGGAGCGAGGTTTTTGAGCCACTGCGGAGACCGTATTTATAGCTTTGGAACTGCAAAGCATCATGCAAACAATGGACCAATCGGGTAGCTACATAAGACGGTATTCCTTTTTGGTTGTCAATTAGGCTAACAGTGAACGGATGTTGAGTCAGGCCATCACGGCCAGCTCCATTGGCAGTCATCGGCGCCCCGCCAGAAAGGTATGGAGCGGTGTCCCAGGGGTGCATCAGTTACAAGTGTTACTTTGGCGTCAGCCTTATTCGCGCCACTACAACGAATGGCGTTTTGGCCCGGCTCGTTGTAGCCTTTCGTGGCACTACCTAAGCATTCATAGGCATGTGGAGTGTCACTAGTAATGGTGGCGTGCTACACTTGCAATGGGGATGGAAGAACGTCACTGGGAATGGTTTAGGTTACGCAGTCGCCATTTGGTAGAGCTGAAAGCATCAAAGCACGCCAAGTAGCAGCAAATGTGTATGTGAAAATATATACGCTTTAGTGCCACCGTCAGGACTTAATCCACTCGCGACGCTTGCTATTTTATTCTTATCAAGGACACTGGTAAATAAAAGCCGTGAAAAAGGATGAAGCGATTGGCAATAGAAGCAAAAGGCTTGACTAAGCTACCGGGGCCTGCAAAAAGGGATTGTCGATTTGTTCCGAACCATCAAGAGGCGACAGCATGATAACGGCAGGTCCTCGGCAGACAAGCAAGCCCAGGTTACGAGTGACCGGCTGCGCGACATCGTCTGTCGCTGGTACAAAGGGTGGTGGTTCAATTTCCAACAAAAAAAGGGCCACAGGGTAACACAACCATTGCCATAAGTGGCTACTCGAGCTAAGCTATCAAAGGAGCTTTGTGGACTCCGGGCTTTGCTATGGAGCATAGCGCCAACAAAGCGGTCATCGGCACCAATGCATCACACTTACCTTTCATGGTTTCCTCTGTTTCATCAAGCACTAAGTTGAGAAGCTGGTCATAGCCTTTCAGTATGCCCGTGACTAACCCATGCATTAGGATAAAGTTACCATAGTAGTGCAGTGATATAATTAGGGTAAGCTACCATGGCGCAAAACTTACAGCTATTGTCCAAATATTAGACAAGCTTGGAATTTCATCGGTCACGACCTAGCAACCCAGGCAGTCCATGGGCACCAATGGTTGTATCCTAGGACTGCCATAGCGCAAATACAAACACACAAGCACGCTTACCTTCCCGACCGCCCATGAACTTGACGCGAATGCGCTTGTCGCTGTATTTGGCAAGATCGAGAATCGGATCCCGCTTGGCCCGCTGCTGCTGACCCTTGTTAGGCCCAGGTCTGCGACCCTCCTGATGCTTGTTGTCGGCTGACATGGCTTTTGTAAAAAATACACTAGTAGGAGAAGAATTCAGTTAAAAGTAAAAAAAATAGCAATGCGATGTGGCTAGAGACCCACGCCAAAAAATATAAGGGAGCTGAGCAATGCGTGCAGAAATCAACCAGTGGTAAGGGCATCTGGTCCTTTTGCCCAGCGGGTGAAGAATTGCGCTTTATCGCAGCTTCTGAGCCTGCCTCAGGTACTGTGCGGATGCATGTCAAACCTTTGGAGAGGCCCGTGCTGCTTTATTTCCCGGTTACGACAGCACTGTTCCTTTTTGATTTCGTGCTCTGCTTAGTGGGAATCACACACACTGCCCTCATCTTGGTTCGTTTGCGTTGTTGTTTGCCCCTTTCACTACTTGCGAGCTGAGGTTAAAGAGCATCTCGCTCCATTGCTGCCAATGGGTGCCAGCGCTGCTTCGTCAACGGGAGACTTCAATGCCTCCGATGTGGCTGCGTTTCTGAACGAGAGTTGGGGGCGCGAACACCAACTGACGATGAACGGCGAAGCCGAGAAGCATGGTAATTAGGGAGACTGGCAAGGGCTCTTTTTGCCGTATAATGAATTGCCAGCGTTGCCCATGCAATCATGGTCCCCGGCTCGTGTCGGGGCTACTGGCCATACTTTCCTATTGAGCTATGGCGGGGTGGGTGTTGTCAGGGCAGCAGTCGCTTACCGTTTACTAACCCAACTAGCCTTGGTTCCATTTTGCGCTGTTATTTTTTGATGAACCACTGTAGGTGTGCCCAAGCCGGTGGTGTACCAGCCTGTCGAGAAGGCTTGGTCGGGCCGCAACCCCAACTTGACTCAAAAGCGTACGTGTGGCAAGAAGTGGGTCGACGCGAGGTGTGCTCAATGCCTTAAAAATTTTCCAGACCAATGCTTAGAGGTCGGCACTTTAACGCGGCAGTTTTGTTTAGATAGCCAGTCACTAACGTTGATCTAGGGTTGCTTGTGAGTATACGATCTTGTTGGTTGCGTGGGGTGGACACGGAACTTTAGAGAATGCCATGGCGAATGGCGGCAATTTTCTAGCCGAGATGCGCAAACAGCTGAATGGTCTCACTCCAGCGTCGCAAAAATAGTGGATGGCGTTGGGGGAGGAGGGGTTCTCAGCCAAGTGCTGGTGCTTTGGTTTGGCTTGGGTGTGACAGGTGGTATTGGTACGTATTACCAGGCATCCCCTCTCGGCTACTTACCACAGGGTGGCCAGTCTCCAGGCTAGCACCTGTGATTTATACTAAGGCATTGGTGCTATAGGCCCTTGTAAACCCAGGTGATTTTCTACCATAAAATCCAGTGTAAATTGTTTAATGGCTGAACTAAACGGCAGTAATCGGTATATCTTTTTTGTATCAAGTATACATATGTGCGTGTGGGAGGGTGAATTGCATTAGAAATGGCTATACCCCAAAGCCAGGTAGTGAACCACGCTTTCGCTGCCGTTTGCTACGTATTCTGTTCCGCGTAGGTGGTGCGTGTTTAGGCGCTACCAGCAGTAGCCAATGGCAAAACAGCAAGGGCATAGGTACTTGGCTACTTGCCACATTTAGTGGCCAGGCTGATAGAAGCACTATCTGGTGCTCGGTCTTTGGGTACCACTACGTTGCTGCATACCCAAAGCCAATCTTTGGTCAGCTCTGGGAGTCGGGGGAACTTCATACCGCTCGCGCGGGAGGCGAAACCTGCGCCAAAAATCCCAGACCATAAACACCAACGACAGCAGCAAAAATACGCAACGACCGGAGCGGTTAATGACAAAACTACTCCATTCCTTTGGGAGCGAGGTTGTGCATAGGATATAGAGGAAATAAACCATCGTTCGCTGGTCCATCAGAGCCAGCTATTGAGCGCTATCTCTGGGCCTTACCAGAATCACGCCATCGCCGCGGACAAAGAGCATGTCCATTTTACGGTTGGCAGTGTGGACGCTCTCCTCTTTGGTTTCGGGATCGAGCTCCACCGTGGTGATGGTCTCCTCGACATCGCCAAGGACCAGGTTCAGATGCTGGTCAAAAGCGTGCAAGCGGCCACGCACTTCGCGATCGCCACGCAACTTGACGTAAATGTGCTCGTCAAGGCAGAGCCGTACCAGATCCAGCGGTTCCTCAACCGATGTCATGGGAGCGGTGGCAGTCTCGGCCATTCTGAACGATTCCGCTAATACGTTTGCGTTTGAGTGAGAGCGTGCAGTGGTTGGTCAAAAAGAAAACAGGACCGTCAGCCCACTAGTCCAGTATAGCAGAGAACCGGCTGGAAAAATAAAGATACTAGCAAGCAACGGCAAGCTGGTGCAACTGGTGTTGAAAAAAGGCGTGGTCGATGCCAATGGGAGACACCTGTACGCTAGTTAACTAACAGTGGGCGAGGCACTGGTGCAACCCAACAGCAGTGTAGCGGCCACCAACCGTTAGCGCTACCCGCAACCACGCCCCGCTCTGTCCCTTCCTCGTTCGCTCTGAGTATGGCTGGTGTGGGGTTGGCCTATTTTGCTTTTTTCCTTGGCTTGGCCAAGCCCGGTATTTAAACGATGCCCTGGTCCCTTGGATACACGCGGACAGGCCCTAAAAACGAAGCGGTAGAGTGGTATCGAGACAGGTTTTTCGTCAACCAGCTGGTGTCAGCTTGTTCACCAGGTAAGCGTTTCACTCCACAGCTATTGGCACTGGCTTTTTTAGTTCGAGCTGGGCTTTACTTCTAACTGACCCTTGGCGTGCTCTTAAAGCAGTGAGCTACAACCATATGCTCTATCAGTTGCTACTGCGACCCCAGCGGTGCATTCGGCGACCTCATGCGCACGCACGCTACTGCGACCACCCTTGTTCTTTGCCTTGGTTACTTTGCCACTTCTGTATTGGGCTTTGTTGGCGGTATTACCGAACCCAACGCAGGTTTGTTAAGCTACCCTCGACCAACGTACCGCGATAAGCGACCCATTGCGGCTAGCTCGGTGCCCAGTGCGTAAACAGGCGCATGATAAATGTAAGTGCCGTTGGCATAGCGAGCGGCTGGGATCTGGCCACCATGTGTGGGTGGTATTGGGTCGGGGTGGGGTGGGGTAGAGTGAACGAGTCCAGCCATCGACTGTGGGCTGACCAGTTATTGCCAGGACACAGCAATGCTCCGGTGGTGTCAATGGTCGCGATAAGAAAATGAACGAAAAGTACGGCATCATTTCACACACACACGCACAGCTTTGTACGCCCTTATTAATGGAGGCTACCGTGGTACACCTATATAAACTGTTGTACGGATCGGCCATTATTGTTTGGTCTTGCGTCGACCCGTTCGCTCCCATCACGTCGTGTGGCTAACGTACCATTAGAGTAACGCAGCCCAAGCTCTTTTTCACCTCGCTGCCT
The DNA here is from genome assembly GCA_027576955.1 of Dimargaris xerosporica. Taxonomy (NCBI): domain Eukaryota; kingdom Fungi; phylum Kickxellomycota; class Dimargaritomycetes; order Dimargaritales; family Dimargaritaceae; genus Dimargaris; species Dimargaris xerosporica. The sequence goes on from JANBQA010000008.1 coordinate 54,126, forward strand.
TTGCCTGTCCGCCACCGTGTTGCCGTCATCGTTGCATAGGTTAGGGGCGCGTTTCACCCCTCTCTGGCGACACTCAAGAATGTTGCTCCAAAATCATCTACCTCCGGCGGTATGCGGTACCGTGCCGATGTGGGCGCTGCCACGAGCTCCTCCCACAGAATTATTGGTCACCGATTTTGACCAGACCTTGACCCTTCCTGATACCATCACCGCCTTGGCCACGCTGACCTGGGAGTACCACGAAAAGCAATCGCCTGGTTTGGACTCGCACCGCCAGACATGGACCAACCTGACCGAGGCGTACAACAAAGACTGGAAGGCCTATCAGCGTCAGTGGCAAGAGAGTCTTGCCCATCGCTACGCCCAGAATCAGGCCACCTGCTCGCCATCGGCTGCCAGCCCATCAGCTCCTGGTTTCGAGAACCAAGGCCACGCCTCCTGCCTTACGTTGACCGACTTGGGCGACTACCTGGTTGGCCTGGACGCTGTTGAGTCCCGGTCACTGCACCGCATCGTCGAGAGTGACTTTTTTCGTGGAGTCGACCGACAGACCATCCTTAGCTACGGCGCCACCAACATCGTCATGCAGTCGGGTGCCATCGATGCCATACGCCAGTGGTTGCGCAACGAAACCGATATTTCTTACACCGAGCACCCCTGGCAGCAGTCCTGGGCACGCTCTGTTCCCACTGCATCCAATACTGTTGCAGTTGAACGGAAAGGCGCTCCAATGTCGCCTAAACTCAAAGATCAACCAATCACGTCAGCGCCCACTAACTTGGTCGATCAAGCGCCCACAGGAACCAGCCAAGAAAAACCCCGTCGCCGCGACTGGGCCATACTGTCGGTCAACTGGTCCCGTGACCTTATTCTTGGCGCCTTGTTGCCGCTCTTTGACCTCGCGTATCAGCCCACAGCACCCAATGCTGCAGCAGTGCGTCAGCGTATTGCCGAGGACCATCGACCATTGGACCAGCAACCTTGTGTGGGGTTTTCATCGGACCTGTACCAGTACCTTGTGGATAAGGTGTACTGCAACGACTTGGACTACACCTTATCAAAGCGCGACGCAGCCACTGGAGCAGCTGGTGCGCTGGATCAGATCTCCCCAGCGCTCCAGCCCCAGTACCATGCCACTGGGTCCATGACTGCTCCACTCCGGACAGGAATCGACAAGCTGGTCACGTTTAGAAAGCTTGTCAGCCGACATAATCTGGACCTCAAGCTGTTTAATTTGTACAGCGCGGTGCAGGTGTACCGATCAGACCGCCCCGACCAGCACGTCTCAGCCGCCGAATCCGATCAAGCGACCAACCCTGCGCCCGCATTAGCCAACGGTTTAGATGTTCTAAGCATTTACGCGGGGGACTCAGTCAATGATCTGTTTTGTTTGCTGGAAGCAGATGTAGGGATTGTGGTGGGGAACGACAAGGAGCTGAATCGGTGGTGCCAGGATCTGGGCGTGGAAATACGTGATGTGTTGCCACCCTACCATTCCTTGACTATAGTATCGGACGTGAAGGAGGCCAATATTACTCCCAAGCGTCAGTATACTTTAAGGAAGAAACCTGTTCATCAGTCCCTGGTCATGAAGGACACATATAACCGCCAGATCCCCTTGCCATCGACCCTTGGCCCAATTTATCGCTTGGCAAATTGGGAACAGTTTCAGTCGTGGATTTCAACCACCTAATAAGTGGTCAAACGAGGCCAAGGTTCTCACTGCTGGAATGAGCTATAAATTTTGATAAAGGCAAGAACACTAAAGCCCGGTCAGAGTTGGTGACTTTTCCATTACCAATGCTGCGATAGGTGTCAAACTATCTTTGCAATTTTGCCCTTATCCTGATCACGCTACACCATTATATCTGCACATATCTTCAGTGTGACTTCGGTTAATTATGTGGCGTAGCCAGCAGAATGGTAATCCTAAATAAGTAAATGAATAGAAGGGGAAGTCGATACCCATTCATACTGATAGCTTGTGCATCGATTTATAGCAATGAATAAGCTGCTATAGAGTCCAGGACCCAACTTCGGGGCAGCAAAGCGATAATTACCATCGCAGTCTGGCCTTGGTCTGTTTGGTAGGCTGCCATTGCAGCTGACCGACTCCAGAGAGGAAGAGCTGGGGCAGTGCTCATTGGCACTGCTGTGGTGGACCTGCATGGTTTTGTGGCAGATGGAGAGCTGGAAGTTGGAGTGAAGTGGGCCTGCCACGCTTCTTGAAACACGTTGCTGGTTCTGGAAGAGCTATGCCGGCCCCGGCTAGCCAGCCCTAGCCGTTTCTCCCAATGCTTGCGGCGCGCAGAGTATGGGGTTCGAGTCCCATTATTGTCGTTGTACACTAAAACCACAGCCGGGGTGAGTCGAACACCCAAGGGCTGCTTAGCAAGGTACTTGGATATGTCGGAGGGCTCGCTCACGATGCCGAGATTGTCGAGGTCCAGACCATGGTAGGTTTCAGAGCGGGTATATTCTTGCCCGCCTGCAAATGTAATGCATTCTTTCAAGTCTACTAGACTTGAGCCACTCCAAGTTGAAGGCGAATCGTAGACAAAATGCATGTGCGAAAAAAGAGGGGTACCCTCTAACGCCAGTGAGTGGGGCACTGATGCACAGTTAGAGTCACGGTTCACTGATTCCATGGACCGAAGAGCTATACGAGCACGGCGAGGGCCACCGGGAATGGTTGTTTTGCTATCACCTAATACTTCAAATGCGTCCTCGGAAACATGGTTGCTCTGGCGTAAGCAAGCTGCGACCCAGTCGGTCGAGACCACCCAACAGCCCCTTAGCACTGCTACCAGGTACTTTTTGGTCCTTTTGGTCGCCATGCGCTCTTCATCTGACACTCACAGAGCAGTACCCCGCCGTCACAAACATTTTCAACCGTTATTATAGTGTATGTGCGTGTGCATGTATGGATGACACTGACTGGTTGGCAGTGAAGTGTTCAAAGCTATGGGCTGTATCTATAGTGGCAAAGGTGCAATGCTTACTTGTTTCGACAACCAAGTGGGTGGTCTGGTTGGTGAGCTCCGAAGTCAACGAAATATTGAGACGCTTGGAAAGCTTTTGCAGGCACGTCTAAGACATTGGATATCAAAAAAAAGTTAACCCCTAAAAAATTCAGGCATGAGTTCACCTATCCTGTGGAAGCTAGTATAAGAAGCTGGCGAATTACACAATGACACGTTCGTCGCATATCTAACAATATGTGACTAAGCCACCGCTTACCAGGTGCTCGGGCAAAAGATTGCTACTGGCTATTAATATATCATTCTGCGTTGGTGCATTGGATGCCATGGCTGGCAAAGTCAGCTGTGATGTAGGTTCAGTTTCTCCCTGGCTCGCAGCTTCCTTGGCTGGGTAAGGGTATGCTTGAGACAAGTTGGGTTGGGGCTCGGCCACAAATTGGTCATCAATGCAGGGCGAGTCCAGCAAAGCTTCCAGAGAGCTACCAACCATCTGTTCAAATGCCTCAATCACACGGTGCACGGCAGCTGCTACATCGCCAAAGGCTCCTTGTTGCGCCAGAGACCGCTTGGTAATGGGTGTCTTGCATAGTGGGCAGGTGGTGTTCTTGGAACTAAGCGAGTGATGAATGCAGTCTTGGCAAAACACGTGGTTACAGTGCGTCGAGAGCGGATGGTCCAAAACGGACAAGCTGGGTAGATGGCAACCGGACTCAGGTATCATGGCTCCAGAGTTTTTACAGCAGTTAGTGTATATGTGAATATACCAGGCTTCTTTACCTTTCATAGTACCAACTAACACGTATGTAAGTACAAATAGGAATATCCATTACCATATGGCGCAGGTTACTTCAGCCTGGAGGCGACCGAGCAAACCTGCCACGGTTGTCGGTAGTCGTTCACTGGAGCCGTGGGAGGTGGTGGGCGAGACACTGGCTGCTGGGTTAGAAAGGGACCTTGTGGGTGAGTCGGAGGTGCCCGAAGGAATGCGCTGAGCTGATTGGTGAGGCAGTGCCATGCTGCGCACGGTGTAGCGGCAGGGCCCGCAAGGCAAGACCAAGATGAGGCAATGGGAATGTACACGGGCTCAGGGCTTGCTGCCGTCGCCGGGAGTTATACTATTACCGGCGCACCCTAGTTAAGCTAATGTAAGCGGCCACGCGCCAATAAGAGTAAACAAATGGTCAGCTTGGGGGTGCTCAAGTGTAGCCGTTCCTGGAAAATAAAGATAGGCTCACCGTTCGGAACTTGCTTTTCTGGCACACATGGGCCAGGCGCAACATTCGCCGCAGCTAGAGCCAGCTGTCCTTGCTTTCTGACGCTACATCATGTGATCATGTTGACCAGAGCAGTCGCCGCAGTCGGAGCCATACCTGGCCGGTTCCAGCACATTGCCCTGTAAAATCAAATAGCATCATTCGCACGTCCTCTACCATGCTTTTCTCTCGCTTTGTACCATTGCCAAACCGTACGGCGTTGTGGTCATCCCGTTAATTGTGACTCGCACCGGACTTATCGAATCGTGGCTGCTTGTACCGTTTAAAGTTGTTAGCTACATTGCTTTGTCAGTGGTTATGATTGCCTTTGCTTCTTTTTCATAGCTTTTATTGCCGTCACGGTGGTTGAGCGCCTACTTGGCGAGAAAGTTAATATATATCTATTCATTAGTCGCCATGCGGTTCAACATCGACGACCTCCCAGTCCTGTTTCCTTACCAGTACATCTACCCCGAGCAGTATGCGTACATGGTCGACCTCAAAAAGAGCCTGGACGCTCGCGGCCCGTGTATGCTGGAGATGCCGTCGGGCACGGGGAAGACCATTTCCCTGCTCTCGCTAATTATATCGTACCAGTTGCACTTCCCAGAACGGCGCAAGTTGGTGTACTGCTCGCGGACGGTTCCGGAAATTGACAAGGCCCTGGCTGAATTGAAGCGACTGATGGCGTTTCGTGCGCAGGAATTGGGTGAAACAGAAGAGTTTCTAGGGCTGGGGCTTACGTCGCGTCGCAACCTCTGCTTGCACCCGGTGGTGAGCAAAGAAAAGAATGGCAAGGTAGTGGATGCCAAGTGCCGCAATATGACCGCGTCGTGGGTTCGCCAGCGGGCGCAAAAGCCAGGCCAAACCGATATCGAGCTGTGCAACTTTTACGAGCGGTTGGAGAGTGCCGGTGGTTTGCCGCTGCCTGCTGGCGTGTACACCTTGGATGATTTGAGGGATTACGGGAAACAGCACGAGTACTGCCCCTATTACTTGGCTCGACGCGCGATTCGACTGGCTAACGTGGTCATATACAGTTACCACTACATGTTGGATCCCAAAGTGGCCGATTTGGTGTCCAAGGAGCTGTCGCGTGATGCCATTGTCGTGTTTGACGAGGCCCATAATATTGACAACGTCTGTATCGAAGCGCTAAGCTTGGATATTACCCGCCCAGTTCTTGAAGCGAGTACCCGTAGCGTCAACCTGCTGTCGGACAAGGTCAAGCAAGTCAAGGAGCAGGATTCCGAAGCGTTGCGCGACGAATACCAGCGCCTAGTGGAGGGATTACGGGAAGCTGGCCTCGCGCGCGATGAGAATGCTGTCATGGCCAATCCGGTTTTGCCGGATGACATTCTACATGAGGCGGTTCCGGGCAACATTCGGCGCGCCGAGCACTTTATTGCCTTTTTAAAGCGGTTTATTGAATACCTCAAGACCCGATTGCGGGTGATGCACGTCGTGGCCGAGACTCCTGCATCGTTTATGCAGCATCTCAAGGATATTACCTATATTGACAGCAAGCCGCTGCGGTTCTGCGCGGAACGACTGGCATCGCTAATTCGTACCCTGGAGTTGAACGACCTGAATGAGCTTACGGCATTGCAGCGGATTGCTTCGTTTGCCACCTTGGTCTCGACCTACGACAAGGGATTTCGGTTAATCTTGGAACCCTTTGAAAGCGACGCAGCGACCGTGCCCAACCCGATTCTGCATTTTACGTGTTTGGATGCGTCCTTGGCCATCCAGCCCGTATTTCAACGGTTTGGCAGCGTCGTGATTACATCGGGAACGCTGTCGCCACTGAATATGTACCCCAAGATGCTACGCTTCCAGCCCGTGGTACAGTCTAGCTTTACCATGACGCTTACCCGCAACTGCTTCTTGCCATTGGTGGTGACCAAGGGCAGCGACCAGGTTGCGGTGAGCTCCAAATTTGAAGTGCGCAATGACCGAGCCGTGGTTCGTAACTTTGGCAACATGCTGATCGAGTTTGCCAAGACAGTCCCCGATGGCATCGTGGCGTTTTTTCCGAGCTACCTGTACATGGAGGCCATTGTGTCCATGTGGAACGAAATGGGGTTAATCAAGGAAGTCTGGAAGCATAAGCTGTTGTTTGTGGAGACCCCTGATGCCGCCGAGACCAGCTTGGCGCTGGAAAACTACCGCATCGCCTGTAACAACGGCCGTGGGGCCATTCTGTTGTCCGTAGCTCGTGGCAAGGTGTCCGAAGGCATCGATTTTGACCATAACTACGGGCGCGCGGTGCTCATGTTTGGCATTCCGTACCAGTACACCGAGAGTCGCATTTTAAAGGCACGTTTGGAATTCCTGCGCGAGAACTACCAGGTTCGCGAAAACGACTTTTTAACGTTTGACGCGATGCGGCACGCTGCGCAATGCGTAGGGCGGGTACTGCGTGGTAAATCAGATTACGGGCTCATGGTATTTATCGATAAGCGGTACGCACGGCGTGACAAGCGCGATAAATTACCCAAGTGGATCGTACAGTACATGACGGATGCCACGCTCAACTTGTCCACCGACATGTCCATCAGCATCTCGCGCAAATTCTTGCGGTCCATGGCGCAGCCCTTTGACGGCAACCAGATTCACACGAGCTTATGGTCGCTCGAAGACATCATCCAGCACCAACGGGCGCCAACGCAGCAGCCAACTGTCGAAGCGTCGCTTCCCATCAATATGGCCAGCCAACAGGTTTCGTGATGTATTGGTACGAAGATACCATCGGGCGTTTTTTTTTTTGGCCATGGCAGCCACAGAATTAACAATGATGATGATTGACGCTAATGCCTATTGTAAGTTCCGCTCTGGTGACAATAAACACGTTAAATGGCAGCTATTTTTTTCAAAGGTCGATTAATGAGTGGTAATGCAAGCTGGTAAACTCTACAGCAGAATGTGTGGAAATTTATCTAAATGCCCAGTGGCCATAGTTACGACAGGCCGGCAAAAAAGTTGGACTTTTTACGGAGCTGGGCTTTTGCCTGGCCCTCGAGCGCCTTTTTGAGCCGAATAGGCTTGTGGGCACGCTTTCGCTTTGATTTTGAGGAGTTCTCGTCATTACCATCGTTATCGTCGTCCTCAAGAGCAGTATTGCTGTTGCTGCATCCTTGTTCGGCTGGTTGGGTGGCCACTTCTTCTGTCGACTGCGCTAGACTACTATTGGCTTGATCATCGGCGGCCAACGTGGAGGCAGAATCGCTTTCCGCAGGTTCAGCACCGGACACCGGCGTGGCATTGAGCTTTTCAGCCTTGGCAGCAGCTTTTTGAGCGCGCAGCTTTTCACCCTTGACTTCGAGAACAATGCGCTTGGTCAGCACGTTGACGATAATGGGTGGTGGCTTCCGTTTGGTGCCAATCGCAACAGCCAAGCGCCTGCGCACTTCATCCTTGTCCTCGTCGTCCAGGTTAATCTGGTCCAACTGAGCTTCCGCTTGCTCACGACGCTCGCGCTTGCGCAGGGCTTCCTGGGTGGGCGTCAGCGGAGCTGCATCGGTGGTGGAAGCGGGCGGTAGGGATGCATCTGCCGTGCTATCCTTGGACTTGTCCCCATCGTCGCTGTCACTGTCATCGTCGTCGGACACTTTTTCAAACAAGTGCTTGACTGACCATAGCTTGATCTCGTTGTCGTGGGATAGGCTGGCCAAGTAATCAAAGTCGGGCGAGAAGTCGAGCCGCTCAATGGGGTAAGCGCTGTGGCTACCCACGACACCCACCAACGCGTTGGGCTGGATGCTGATGGCGCGGATTATGCCATCACTGGACCCCGTCAGCAAGGTATCGTCATTGACCCGGCACAGCGTGTCCACTGACTCGGGGTGTCCTGGGAACCGGTCGGTCACATCGCCCCAATTTCCCCACGAGAAGATACCGAGGACGCCGGTCTGGGTTCCCACCACCACCTTTTGGTTGTTTTTGACGGGCATCACCGAGAGCAGCTCATCGTCCTGCTCATCCGACAGCGCCACTGGCTTACTGTGCCGCAAGTCGAGCACCGCCAACTGGCCGTCTGTGCCCGCGGTCAGAAGGCGGCGCTTCTCGGGAACAAAGAACATGTCGCCGATGTAGTCAAAGTGGTGGGTGTATTCTTGCACCTGCTTGTTGGTGCGCACATCCCATACCCGAACCACCCCATTATCATCGCCGGTAGCGACCATATTCGTCGTGGTCAGGGCTCTAATTTTCGACAGCGGTTCGGGGTGGGCGCTTTCGTACCGGTGAACGACCTCTGCGCCCGTGGGGGTGACGCTCAGCAGCGACCAGCTCTTGTCCCGTGATGCTGTGACCAGCTGGCAGTGGCTGGACTCGCTGCCGCCGGGTTCTTTGGCGCCTTGGAACAACCGGCTGTTGGTCAGGAAATCCACGCTGCGAATGGCCTTTTTGTGGGGTCGCGTCGTAAAGACACAGTCGTGCTCGACGGCAACGCCGGTATCAGTATCGGTGGAATGTGGCGCTGTTCGAAAGCAATGGACCTCGCCCGTCACTAACCCTGCCATGAGCAGCGACTCTTGCGGATGGTACGCCATGTCCTCGGCGGCGTGCCGCAGGGGAATAACCCCGACCCGGTGTGTCGTGGCGCCCTGGGAGTCCATGGGCGTGGTTCAGCAGAGTGTGTTCAAGTTACGCAGTGGGATTTAACCTTCTACAACAGCAACGACAATGAAGTGGTGGGCAAATACTCGACTTGACAACCTCGCTTTATTATGTTACTGTAATTTTTTATGCCAGTTCGCCTATCATTCCGCTTGAGTCGTGCTGGGATTGCTCAAGCGTTTCAGCGGGACAATTTTTCTCGTCGCATTTTTGCACCATTACCCCGACAACGCTTGAAAAAAAACTTGAGCACGGCAGGCGGAATCCCGAGCCAAAAAAAAACGATTCTGACTAAAGGCGAAAAATGTTACCTTGCGGCCACGGCTAATGCGCAGGAACATTGTGCTACTTTGCTAATACTTGATAACAGTAGGTGTTGCCCTCCTTCCACTACTTCTTTTGGCTGATACACCGGCACGACACAAATAGCTTGACCGTGGTATACTTTTTTTAGCCCCAGGTACCCGAGACCATGGACCACATTGAAGGCGCGCAACAGCACCGTGTGGCTGCAGCCATTGTGCAAGCGGCGATCCGTGACGTGTTGGCCAAGGTGACGCCCGGAACAGCGGTGGAATCGCTGTGCCAATTGGGGGACGACATTATCGAAGGATACGTAAGTCTGGGCTAATATCATACCGTAACGTCTGACTGTTTGCTAAGTAAGCCTGAAACGTATGCTTATTTGATCACCTCCCGCTGTAGCGCTCTGGCAGATTCATGGGTGCAGTCATCATTAATAACAAGTGCTTTGCCATAACCACCAAATCTCTGCCACCATTACTCCCCGCTTTGATGCCTATATGCATGTAGGCCCAACAACTATACCCCAACCCGAAGCTGGAAAAGGGCGTGGCATTTCCCACCTCCATTACCCTCAACAGCCAAGTCCAAAACATCTCCCCAGCCGAGGGCGCGTCGCTGGTCATCAGTGTGGGTGATGTGGTCAAGGTGGAGCTGGCCGCTCAGGTGGAAGGGTACGTCGCATCCCAGGCCCACACCATGGTAGTGAACCTCTCGCCCGACCAGCCCATCAACGGTAAGTACGCCGACCCTCGTTCAATGCAACCAACGTGTTGGCATAGAGGACAGGCCGTCACCTTAAGCCGCTTAACTGGCCGGCACAGACCTAACCACGCGATTTACTGCACCAATTTATGGCTTTCTCACTATGTCTATGCATTTTCATCATAGATCGCCGCGCTGACGTTGTATGCGCCGCCAAAATTGCCAACGAAGCGGCCATCCGCACATTGCACCCGGGCGCCAAGGCCTCTCAGGTGACCGCCATCACGCAAGAAGTGGCCAAAATCTTCCACTGCGCGCCTGTTGAAGCCACCTACTCGCACTCGGTTAAACGCTTTGTGCTCTCTGGCCAGAAGCTGATTCCCAACCAGTTCAATCCCAGCGAAGGCTTTAAAGATTTTGAGTTCCAAGTTGGCGACGTGTACACCATCAACACCGTGATGAGCTCGGGCCCTGGCAAAGTCAAGGACTCGGGCGATAAGGTCTGCATCTACCAGCGCGACGTCAACTGCAAGTACCACCCCAAGCTCAACTCGGCCAAGCAACTGTGGGCCAAGATCACCAAGCAGTTTCCCGTGTTCCCTTTTACCATCAAAAGCATTGCCGATTTGCGTCTCCGACTGGGTCTGTCCGAACTGGTCAACCATGGTTTGCTGATTCCGTTTCCCATTTTGACGGAAAGAAAAGACCACTTTGTGGCGCAATTCCAAACTACCGTGGTTGTTACCCTGGACGGCCCAGTATGCCTGACGCCCGCCGCTGACATGTCGTTTGTGCATTCCACGTATAACATCCCCAGCGATGCCTCCGCTGCCAAGCTGATGAACCAGTGTATCGATATCGCCAAACTACCGGAGCTGCCCGTGCTAACAAACCAGCCGGTGCTAAAGGGCAGCAGTATGGATGTCGCTTAACCAATTGTCTATTGGACAAAGTGCCAGTTGCGCAAGCTTGGTTGATCTCTCCTATTATTCTTCATGCTCTGCTAATGGGCTTGTGCACCCATCCATATCTGTCGACAGGCGTAGGACGATCGGACAGGCACATGGATGAGCCAACGATAGGTTTAGATGTTTTTTCTGATGCCAAATAAAAACAAGAATGCAGCCAACTCATATGCTTTTATGTTTCTTTCGCATTGTGTCTGGTTCCAACTAAACCCGCTAACTGGGTTCTGCTTTTGAGCAAAAAAATAACAATAATATGGCACACGCTAAACTTCACGACCCAGTGGCGCTGCAGTGACGAAAACAAAAACAGCAGCGGCTTCAAGGGCCACAAATTACTACTACACAGGATATATGGCAGCCCACCTGCCAACGCTCATGAAATTCCCAATCCCCGTAAAAAAATTATACGTCACGCAACAGTAACGGCTGCCCAGTATAAGACGATAGTGACTGCGTCACATTGATGCGCTGTGGATGCTGTATCAGCTGGAAAGCCGCGCTATGCTTGAATGACTCAATTGCATTAATGATGCATGCATCTGGGTTCTTAAGCGATCGCACTGATAATGGTCAGCACTTCGGATACTTCGTCTTGAAGTGAGGGCATATCGCGAACAAATGCGCGAATAGTTTGGTTCGGATCGATGACCACGGCGGCTCTGGCATAAATAATGCAGGGTGTAGCGATTACAGGTCCAATAAAAGACAGAAGGGTGCCATCGTAACAAAACTTACGGTCATGAGCTTCCAATAGTTTCACCTAGCGTACAACCAGCGTAGCGATTTCACGCCAAAGTGAGCAGTGGCACTTGGTTTCAGAGCCTTGCCTGGCGGGCAGCTAGCACCTGGGAAGACTTACCGTCTGGGAAAGCCGGTCGACTCATTGATCAAGCTATAGCGTCGCACAATGGACTTGGTCAAGTCCGCCACTGGCCGTGTGGGTTATAGAGGTACCCAGATCAAACCGTGGTCCAATAAGCTATCATTAGATTGGCGGGCAAAGACTATCAACGGTGAAAAACGTCGCGACTGTTTGCGCTTACAATGCCATTATGTTAATGGATAGCATCAAACTTACCGAGTGGAATATCAACATTGGCGATCGAACGTGGGCCACGCTGTCGGGCCCAAGCCATATGCACCCACTGGGAGTCCACCGAACACGCTAGTACTTTGCAACCAGTGCTCCGAAATGTAGACAGTTGTGAACTTGCACCCCAAAAAACACAATAGCATGCGGTTGGCCGTTTCGTGTTAGCACTGGTAATATCCTTACTACACCTACACTCACACAGTCTGTTATCCAACCCTAACCCAAGGGTTGTGGTGTTGCCAGCCCAGTGCCTTGATAGCTAGCTAATCACAGCATAATACTTTCCAACAGAGGCACGGTATTGACTAGGGATACTTACGCGTATGCCTGAAGGGTGTTATACCCTAGATCATCGCTGATTCGCAGCCAGGTTGCCAACAACATTGCTCACAAAAACACAGAGTATGAGTCATGCTGTTGGAGTGTGATACACGCAATGATACGCTTTCATAACAATATACGCTGTGCACAGGTGCAGGTCATAATGCCCAAGGATAGGCTGAACATATATGTCTGGGGCACTTACAAGTCACTGGGGTAAAATACAAGGACAACTGGCTGGCCTTTAAACTGAACCAAGTCAACGTTGGTGAGAGTGGCCAAGACTGGGCTGACAGCGGGCGCGGTAAAGTGAGGTGCGGGCATCGCCACCAGCGGGGTGGTGAACGTGGGCGTTGGTGAACTGGGGCTGCGGGCAAAGCCAGCCGCTGTATCGTGAAACCAAGCTGGCAGGGGAACCAGCGTTTCCAGACGGCCATTGCCTCCCACGCACCGCTGAGGGTCGCCAGCGACAAAGGCGGCATTGCCGTCCAACAAGGCCCGGCGTTTACCGCCATGAAACGCCATTGGGTCTACCGACAGGGCTCGTTTGGTGGCCATGGTTAATGTGGACTGAGTACAATGTGTGGTAAATGCAGCACCGGGACTGCTAATAGTATGCACGAGTGGTCAAGAGACAGCCGGTTAATCACACCCAAATATACCAATGGAGAGCAGACTGGCGTCTAAAGGTCAGCCTTTGGTCGGACACTACTGGCACCTGCACCACTGGCTGGTTGCAATTGCAGCGAGAAAAAGGTAAACAACGCGCAGAAGCATAAATACTCAAAAGGCCAGCTCCGCTGTTTTTGCGATAGTCCCAAACACTCTGGAGCGGCGCAGCGTAAACAAACAAAATAGGCTGGCGTAACCCGAAACAAATACGAGGCCTGGCAGTGTTTGGAAGGACTGTAGAGCACTAGTCTCAACGGTCACAGTGTGGAGTGTCTGAGGCCAGTGTACAATCTGTGCTACGGCACTCACGCGTCGCGTCTGCCCTGCCCAATTAGGAGCATTACTCTGAGCGGCGGACACTTGGCTAACCACAACCTACCCGACGGACAGCTGCCGCACTGTGTCAAACGAAGCCGATAGCCACGCCCCGCGCTATACTTAACCTTGATACCGCTGGGTTCCTTCCAAAAAGACAAAAATACCCGCCAGGCCGACTAGCAAGAGCAAGCATATGGAGGCGAGAGGAAAGGAAGGGGGCGTAGGGTATTTAAGCACATTTGCTCTGTCAAGAGCGCCTCCCAGGCACACCCTGGTCCGTCACAGGGACAGCAATCAGGCTCGCGAGCAGGTCCCTTGGCGGCCCAATCACGACGCCGAGGGCCATGCGCCAGTGGGTGACGCGAGCTAGCTTAACATGGCAATTGGCTATTTATCGAAAGCCTACGACCCGCAAGCGGGACTGAGACAATCAGTGGGGCCAGTGTAGCAAGTAGTAAAAAAGGAGCCTTGGTTACCAGCTGGTCCAAAGCATGTGGTGTTACAACAAGACGTGGGTAAGGCAACTGCAAACAAAAATATACTAACCAGCCTCCTAACAAAGCATTTTGGGTGACGGGTGTTCGTTTTGGGAGCACGGCGTCGCGCTGGTCTGGCATTTGTAGGCTGTTATCCACGCGTGTGAAGGTGGCACAGTTGAGGTGAATTATTTTATTCCCACAGTGATTGCGTAAGAGCAGAGGAATAGTGCCGCAATTTGGCCAGCCTAGTACATGGTTAGCAGCTGAGCCAGGCATGCCAAATAATAATAAATACTGCTGGATATTGGTGCATAAGGTGCTGCATACCCAAATTTATTGATCACACGCATTTATATAATAATTCCAGATTGCAGCTGTGGGGTCTACTGTGATGCCTACGGGGACATGGCCCACCACCGCCAAGGCGTAAATCTGTCAAGTCACTCGAGCGCGGCCATCTTTGAACGTGTAGAGGTGAGCAAATCATCGACAAACTGCTTCTCGCGTCGCAGGGCCGTAATGGCCTCTTCCAGCGGGGCCATGGCGCTCTCGTGGCGATGGAGCTCATGTTCCCGCTGCCGAACCTCGTCGCGTAGCAAGTGGGGTGTGGTAACTACTTCCCTCTTCAAGCGTTCCTTGTAATCCAATAGTTGCTCCAACTCGCTTACAGTGGACGATGAGCTGTTGCCTGTCCCATCCTTGGCATTCGATTGCAGCCGATCCAACCGCTTTTCTGCTTCTGCAATGTCCTGGTCCAGCTGCTTCAGCTCATCGCGCAACGATTCTTCCTCCAAAAGGATGCCCGCAGCAGTGCTGTTCGATGACGGCGAGCTGCTCTTGCCATACGTCGACTTGCTCGAATAGTTGGAATTCAACTTGGCCAGATAGCTATCTGCCAAGGCCACGTTCTTTGAGCTCTTACCAAATAACCCAGGCGAGCTGCCGTGGGGTGAATTGGGCCCCGGGTGAGCCTTCGTGGACGTGTACTTGAGCGATTCATTTAGCCGTAGCGAATTTTGGATAATATCTCGTACCGAGGCAGGCAAGGTGGGAGGGATACGAATGCCCTTGGATGCCAAGGTCAGCACATGCAGCAGTAGCACAAACTGCTCCTTGTTCAAAACTTGGGTCCGGCGTACGTCGATAAGGTTCCAGTACCGCATCACATCGTCCCAAACCAGGCCATAGCTTTTGAGGTAGTCATTAAGGTACAGCAGCGAAACCGTGTCGGCACCACGGCGGTACTGCGAGAAACGTGCCTCATAGGTCGAACGGTCAGGTGGGGCAATGTACCAGGTAAATGGCTCATTGGGCTAACGAAATGTAAAGGAATCGAACCATAGGAACAAAAAGCATTGAGCACCACCGATGGTACGAAATAGTGGTGAATATGGTTGGAATGAAAGCCGATAATTGTGTGCAGCATATTACGACCAAACCCATGTCCTCTGGGTTGGACAAGCCCAGGCTTTCAAGCATGAGCGAGGCAAAGAATTTCATTTTAGAAAGGCACTTACTGCTGGAGGGGGCGGCACAACTGTATTGCTCTGCCCCATCAAATACGAAGCAGAGCCAGGTGCTGCGGACGGCAAGCTTGCACTGCCCAACAGATGAGTTTTGCTTTGAGGGATTAGCGTGGGCGGCAGCTGCGCAGGGACTTGGGGGAATTGCCCTTCCAAGAGCCCGTACACGAGTTTCATGGCCACGCAGAATTCGTCAAAGTCGAGGTTGCCATCCTTATCGATATCAGCCAGCTCCCATACTTTCTCCAGCTGGTGCGTTGGGAGACTGGACTGCACCAGAATGTCCCGAGCATTGGCGCCTTCAACAAAGCCCATTGGCAGTAAAATGTAGAAGCATGCACCATAGCATTAGCTCAAAATGGCAGTACATCAGGTTGTGTACAGTCACTCGCCCGCACCTTGCCATGGGACCACGGTATGCGCTGCCAAGTCCAAAGGCCTTACGCCCCACTTACCGGGTAGAACCCCGCCCACAAGCCCTGCGTTTTGAAAGATGGACAGGAACTGGTTATACTCGTTTGGACCAATCTGCATGGTGAAGGAAAATAAGCCCTATGACAATGGAACAATCAGAATGGATACAACAGAAATGACACTAGCGCCTACACGCTGATTAAGTGATGTCAGTCGTCGTGTTGAAGCCAGCCCATCGAAGCTTGGCCAGCTGGCTGCGGGCTGGGAGCAAAGCTTTTGGCTGTTGTGAGCTATTGGCCTTTGTACTGCGTTCTGCTCGTTGATTAGTTTCAATTTTATTTGGACGGCCTCATGATGTAAGTGGGTATGCCTAATTGCGCATAGAGGACGTTTCTTTGCTCGGACAGTATGGCAGCTCACGACCCGCCTACTCAAACCGACCTTACCTGCGCCATTGCAGTCCTTCCATCTGCCGAATGTGCAGCGCTCACCGCTCGCCTAACCGGCTGCATCGGTACGGTCACAGCTGCTCACACCCATACCCAACACCTCACCACCACTCTGCAACATGTAGTGGGTCTCACCCAGGCACACAACGAACAACAGTTGGCCAAACTGCAAGCTGAATTGCAAGCCCTTCGCTTGCGCCACCGTGCCCAGCAACTCGAGCTCGATGCGTTAAGGTACCGCTTGAGCCGCAACGACAAGGCCGCGGAGCTGACCCGCAAACAGCATGCGTTATCGCACCTTGAGCGTCAGTGCTGGCTGCTCGAGTCCGATGCGGAGCTATTGGCAGAGCAGAGCGAGCTAGCACTAGTTGGCGTGGACGATAAGCCACGGTGGTGGCACCGGGTATTCGCTATTCCCGTGGGCTTCATCGTACTGCTATCCTTGGCTCTGCTATACCCAAACTATCGGGTATTGTGGTTGCTGGCCCAGTGACCTGCAAACACACAAAATTCTTGCCACCATACAAGATCTTTTACGATTTGTGATTGTATTATTTCCATTGCACTCTGTTCAGCAAAAAAAGACAGCGTACGATCCATTGTTTATGCTAGATTAGTCACGAGCTGGGCACTCTTTCTTTATCACAGCAATTATACACATTCTGATGCAATGCTACAAGCACCACACTGCCTTTCTCTTGGTTTATTTTGGTGCAGTGGCGTGCATACAAAACTATCCTGCTCTTTACATCACATACCAATAAAGCTATGAACCCATAGCCGACTGAATTAAAAGTGGGTCAGGTATCCTTTGTCAGGCCATGGCGGCGGGCTGCCGACCAGATACGCCGATTGGGATCACGATGGGTCAGTGTAGTGTAGTACTTGAGAACCATTTGAGCTAATTGGTACTCTTGAGCGCGAACACTGGCAGTAAAAGTGGCTTCCAGCGTGGACATCCGAAGCAGCATACCTTCGTTCACTGCATCCTCAAGTAGGCGACCAAGGTGAATCCATGTTTTGCGACTAGCCAAAGCAGCGTGGAGCAGCAGTTCGTAGGTGGTGCTATTGGGTCGCACATTCCAGGCGAGCATCTGGTCGTAAATCGACAGCGCTTGCGCCATGCGTGAGGTAGCAGGCAATGTCGTTGAAACAGCCCCCTTGGGTGGGGTCTTAGGTGAAGTGACAGGCGTCACCAGGTACTCCAAAAAGAGATTGAATACGTAGATGCTCGGCTGCCGCTTCTGGTCAAGAACCATGCGTTCAAACATGCCCTGGGCGTCTTTCAGTAAATCTGAAGCCAGCAATGCTTGAATAAACAAACCGTACGACTCAGAATTGGGTTCAATCGCCCCTTGCTCCAACACGCTGAGAAAGTCGAGGGCGTGGGTGATGTCGGCCTGCTTGAGCAACTCCCGAATGATAATGTTGTACGTCACTACATTGGGGTACCGAACCGACTGCAACGACATATCGGTACGATTTCGGGAAGGCTGGGCGTCGACGGTGACGTCGGATGTCGAAGGGGAAGCCAACGGCCGCAAATCGACCGTGGTTTTCAACTGGTTGACTCGTGTGGTGGGTTCCGATTGCCATGCCTGGTTCAGCTGGCCAAACACCTTGGCCGCCAGATCGAACTCGCGCTCACTATACAAGCGTTTGATTAAATCATTGTATACAGGGGTAGCGGCAAAGAGCAACGGAAGCGCTGGCGGTGGTTCGGCATCAACCGAAACGTCTTTGGTGACAGCTTTCCCGTGAGTTTGAAGTGCTTGCGTTGGCAGTGCATTGGCTGGCGCCACGTACTGCTCCAGCAGGCATTCCACCGGGATACCCTGGGTGATTTGCTGCACGATACCAACGATCTGGGTATGCTCCGCTCGGCGATTCAGGTACATGAGCAGCGTTGAATAATGTTGCCGATCCGGTGTCACTGCCGTATTCGTTAGCAAGTGATGAAAAACTTCCACCATATCTTGGTTTCGGTGCGTCACACCAAACCCTTGCAAGAGAATCTGGTACGTGTTGCGGTTGGGTGGCGGACAAATGACGTTGGTCGACAATAAAAATGGTAGGTTGAGACGCGCTGGCTGGGCTGCTTGGTGATTACGACGGATATGGTCCCAGATGCGATGAATGTCTGGAATGCGATGGGCCCGAAACAGTGCTTGTAGTATGATGTTCCAGGTATCAATCTCAAGACCTAACCCACTGGACAGCAACAAATCCAAATACCACCGTCCCTTGTCCCACCGCTGTTTCCGGAGCCAGGCAGCAAGCATGGTGTTGATAGTGACCCGAGTAATCGGATGAGGAAAGGCTGGGTATTGTGACCGAAAAGCAGCGTACCCGCTGGTCAACGGCAACTGCACAATGTCATTGGGGAAGGATGCAAGTTGGTGCGATAAATAATTTTTGGTGGACTTGAAGTGACCGGCATCCACCACCTGGTTTAGGAGGTGCTGGCACAACCGTTCGCTCAGGCCAAGGTGCTGGCGGTTGAGGGTATGAAATACGCTGCTGGCCAGCTGCGGCAGAACCAGAAACGGTGTATCGTGAATCATGTCGCTGAGGATACGGGTCATGGCGCGGGAATCGGCCGCCACGACTAGACTCTGCAAAAAGTCGGTGGGCGGTGCCGCTAACCTGGGTGGCGGCGGAAGTAGTGAAACACTCTGCGCAGGCAAAGTCGGCGTGGAAGATAGATTTGAGTCAGCTGATCCTGGTGCTGGCTGAGAAGCTGACGTATCAGGATGACATGTCACGCTATGGCCATGAACAATCATATCAAATAGATAGTAGCAGCGCTGTAGAAGGTAGGTAGGCAGGTAGGCAGCTGGTTGCGATCTGGTGTCATTGGATCGATTCGGCGTCGCAGGGTCGTCTATTTGATCTTCAGGCAACTTTGGGTTGGAGGCGGCTGGTGCTGCCGGACAATCATTTGCGACTGGGTGAGACGATGCATAGCTCGACGGAAGGATGCGCGCGTGGATGAATTGGTGGTACATGCGCGCATGCGATGCAATAGTTTTCCACAGAAACCAAAGACCGCGCTCGGATGGTAGCGCTGGTGCATCGTGGTGGCGGTGATGCAAACAAGCAAACAAGGTATTCAAGGCTAACGGCAGGTCGCATTGGCGAAGAGCCACCCCGATAAGGTAATCACAGGACTTGGGCGTGTACGCTAACCGATCGAGCAGCGACGCACGGGTTAGACCCACATCAGAACAAAGTTGGAGCGTGATTTGGTGGGCTCGAATGGCCGAATGCTGGGCAGCCACAAAGGGTGGGAGCAGAAGCTCCTGTTGCCAATGGGACTTGGGGGTAAGCGACGCCTTAAAGGCCTGGTGCTGTGCTGAGTCGTGCAGTATCTGCATTGTCGCATCAATGGCGGACCCGTGCGTACGCCAGTCACCACTAGCTGAGGCAGGTTCCTGAGGCGTTTGGTCGGCCTTTGCCTGGGTGGTCGATGATAGCAAGTGAGCCATGCTCTCCTGGGCCAACATGGCAGGATCGATTGGCGGTAGTGTGGCTGTGGTGTCGGTGCCCTGCTGCGCTGCTTGGTTGACCGCGACCAACCGCTGGTCCTGGCAGTAGCGAATGGCATCCCTGATCTGGTCCAGCTGGGAGGCCGCAGTGATTCCCTGCAAACAACGCAGGAGCCCCAGTAGCTCATTGGGGCTGGGATCGTGCACCAGACGCTGCCGGGTCAATAGGCTGTGTAATAGAGGCCACGGATTGATCAGCGACGACCCTCCCGGCCGGGGCATAATCGCACGGGGCAAAGAAACGCCGGGCCTTGAGCGCAGGTGAAATCGCTCCTGGACAGGGCACCCGTGTGGCCAATGGACCAATAAAAAATAAAGTAGAAGGGAAAATTGAAGTGGGTAAAGGCTCATTTGCACAAGGACTGTGAGGCGTTCGTGAGATACCACCCTTAGGTTATCCAGTTGGTGGGTTGAGCGTGGCTGCGAGCAGCGCAGTTTTTTCCCCCAGCCACCGAACCTAAAATTGCTGTGTCTAGTTTCCCGCTGCCAAAAATGGCCCAGTCGGTGCTGTGCTTGGTTGGGCATACGTATTTATCACCAGCACCAGTACTTATAAGCTGTGCGTCCCCTAAAGCGCAATCTCGGACAAGCGGAATCACGCCAAGTGTGCTGGGTTCGGAGCAAGTAATCCCGTTCCTTGTTTTCTCGACAGAGTTTACTAATAATCGACCAGTCACCCACCGTTGGAGACGGGAGTGAGTCACGCGGCATGCCTTGAGCGAACCACCACTGAGAGCTTCAAGCGTAAAGGCTCGTTGAACGGCTTCTCGTCACCAATGGGCACCAAGCATCGGGGTTGAGCGGCATTCAAACCTTTTAGACTGCCTACTGCATCTTACTTTTTTAACGCGTTTGCCTTAATCTAGACCTCTATAGCTGTGGGCAAATACCATAGTCTTTTGACATTCCGTCTCTGCCTTTTGGCGCACGATCCGTGACTGTCTTCGTCGTAGTACGCCTCTAGTTATCCACAGCCCCGCTCTTGCCGTTCATTGGCAGCGCAAACGGATGGGCGTTGGCCGTGCGCGCCATGACACGAAGGCTGGTCCGGCCGTGGCTGGCCAAGAGTTTTTTGGACGAAGCGCTAGGGTTAGGCGAGCCGTGCACGCGAAAGCGTCGGGTTCAAATCATCAAGTTTTTGGACCGACCACCGTCTTTTTCGCAGCGTGACAACCAGTCGTGGTCGGTGCCAGCGCAAATCTCCGACTCTCTTCACTGGATACCGGCCGTGTTGAGTTCAGAATGCGTGGCTGCCTTGGAACATGACCGTGACCTGCTGTCCATCAATGGCGCTTGTATCATAATCAACAAGTATGAACTCAAGGCATACCCTCAGTACATGCAGGAGTCATCGGAGCCGCGATTTGTATGTCTGTTGTACATTACCGATTTTCACCTGCTCGGGGGCGATGGGTCAACCCTGATAGGCAAACCCGAGCTGTTCAACGATGATCCCCGGGTAAAGGAGTTGGTAGCGCGGCACGCAAGGGAATACCTGCGCAACCAGGCATATGGACCATTAGCAGCAGGGATCCAACCACCCAAGCCTGGGAGCGAAGAAGCGAGCCAGTACCATGAATGCTGCGTGTCGTTATTGACACAGAGCGATGCCACCCAGCAGGCCGTTCCAAACGCTCCCGAGACCATTGCAGCAGACGAGTGCACTACACTGGATGCGTATTTTATACACAATGCAGACAACATGACCAAAAGTCCACCCACACTTCACGAATGCCTCATTTCTGATGAGCAGTGGGCCTTGCTGGATGCGCTGCCCGGGTGGGATGCAGGCAATACGACTGCACAGTATGAATCATTGCCACCACCACTATCATCATTATCCTCGGAGGCGCGTGGTGTTACGGTGCCAATGCATTTTGATGAGCCGAACATGGACTGCTCCATTGCATCCGACGAGAATATGAGCCCCTTATCATTCGCCCAAGCTGATTCGCCTGCGTCCTCTCCTACCAGCAGACCAGGATCGACCGCAGCCGATGCAATTGGCAACGCCATCGACGACTCCCTGCCCTGTTCTGCCCATCGAATCGCTAGTATGAATCTGTGGGCGTACGCCGATGCGTGTTACCAAGCCCACCATACGCTTTCTCTTCATGCGACCCACCAAATTGCATTTATGCAGCAGCTAACGTCACGATGCAAGGTGGCGACGTACCTCTCGTCGCAGGACTTCAATTTTACCGCCTTTACTCCCAAACCCTTGCCACATCCAAGCTCCATGGATTGGGAAGCAACGCAAGAACCAAGGCTGCACGACCACTCTGACTATGATTCTGATGACAGCAGCAGCGGCTCATCCCATACCCTGTCGACTGGGACACCGTTTTCAACCCTTGCAAGCATTCAACGTGTGCTGCAGCGCGCTGACTCGAACACA
>JANBQA010000009.1:0-53672 GCA_027576955.1 Dimargaris xerosporica
CAATCGGTGCTTCATCAGCTAAAGGCTGTGTCGGACCCACTCTTCTTTTACTGCCTGTACGATTGGTACTTGGTACGTGGCGCCACCCAAGACCTGTTGGACATGCACACCCCGCACCTGGAGGCATTTTTGGTCAAAGCACCGGCATCCGTAGAAAAATGCGACCTGCTTTGGAAGTATTACGCCCGTATCAATGACCAAGTGAGCGCCGCCAAAGTCCTCAACAACTTGGCCGAGACCGATCAGTACGCTATCCCGCTCGAAACGCGCCTGGAGTACCTCTCACTGGCAGTGGGGAATGCTCGCAGTTCGTTCAACGGCCACCAGCGCCAGCAAGGGTTTTCGTTGCTGCAGGATCTGACCGAGCGTCTCGAGGTGGCCCAAATTCAGCTCCAAATTTACCAACGGCTGGCCGTGCGGGCCAACGAAGAGGGTTTGGCTGCAGCGCTCCAGTCGCTGAACAACGGCTTGTTAACCGTATCCGACCTGTTCAACGACTTTGCGCAGCCATTTAGTCTATACGACGTCATGCTGCTGATCTTCAAGGTATCCAACCACCATGATCCCGACTCGGTGGAATCCGTATGGACGTACCTGATCCAGGACGCGCAAACCAAGGTGTTGGAGCGGCGGGCAGCGGATGCGGTCGATTCGACTGCCGATACTGGCAATGAAAGCTCGCGGATCCTTGATGCCATTGGCAACCAGGTGCGGCAGCTGGGCGAATTGTTGTACCCTTCGGACATTGCGTTTCCCTTGCGACTATTAGCGCCGTTGCTGGAAACGATTGCGTACGAACGGGCCGACGTGGCTTCGGTGGGGTGGGGTGTGGAGTTGCTGCACCAAGTGGGCGTGCCTTATAGCGTGCTGTTTGAACATTTGCATCGCCTGACCGAGGTTCGACCTGCGCCCTGGAAACAAACCTCGGGTTTGACGTTTCTCGTTAGTGACATTGCCTTCCTACTCAACCGCTGGTTGGAAGCGGTGTTGCAGATGGACCATCACCCGGTGGATGCCAGCGGCCCTGGGTCGTTCCCCGCCAATCCGGTAGACCAAGCAATCACCAAATACATCATGTTACTAACGACGGCTAATGTGCCGTCACTGATTCAGGACCTTCAAGATATCCAACGCCGGATTCATGACCGGTTTTGAAACTTGAGAGCGTGAAGGCTGCAAAGGAGACGCAAACTCCAGTGGAGGGGGTAACTAATTTATGCCACCACAAGCGAACCACCAATAGCATGTGGGATCGTGGTGCCTTTTTTATTACTGATTAAAGTTGGCTTGGTTATACTTACGAAGCTTGATTTGCTCACTACTGTGCAACAATTTGAACTAAACACCAACAACAGACGAGCTAAATGGGGGTAACCAACGGCGCCTGAGATGATTGCATGACGCTACTGTATGCGATTTCCACAGCAATGAAAGCGAGCCGTTTAGTCGATAAAGTATGCAGCGCATACAGGCTAAAATAGGGCAGCGGTATCCTTGAAGCCACATACAATGGCATAGCATTTGCGCTACAGGGACTGAGCCTGCCAGATCCAATCGACGGTTTCGGTGAGCAACGTTAGCTGGTGGAATTTGGCCAGGTTCTTGAATATCCGCACCTGGTTCATAAAGTCCACTTGGTCGGACGTGACCAGTGCGTATGGTGCGGAGCACGTTGGGCAATGGCCGGGCAGGTTTTCCGCCTTGACCATGTGGCACTTGGTGCACTTGAGGTCCTGCAGCTGGTACGCCTGGAGCCGACGCAACAGCAGCTGCACCAGGGCCAGTTCGATGGAGAGCCGGTCGTACTCGTGGCGACACCCGGGGCAGAGCCACGGCTTGGATTGGTACTGGATTACTCCAACGGTCATGGTGGGTGCTGAGCTCGGAGCACTGCCTGCAGGAATAGCAACGGGCAGCAGGTCGGTGTCACGGCAAAAGTCCAAGTCCCGGCAGTAATTGCAGTACTCGCACACCACCTGGGTCAGCTTTAGCGATTGGCTGGGGTTGTGAAATTCTGCATCGTCGCTAAATTCACGGATCCCCAGCAAGTTAAGCGCGTTACGCTTCAGCACCCGCACCTCACGGGTGGCTCCGTCAACCAAACTCAGCACCGCGCAGACGTATTTCGTAAACTCCAGTGCTGGATTGGCCAGGGCCAAGTGCGAACCCGGGAGGTACGGAGACTGGGTGGCGAGGGTTGACCCAGTGGGAGGGTGGTCACCCTGGCCCTTGGTTGCGTCAGGTGTGCATCGCTGTTCCACTTCCGGGAGTAGTCGCAGCAGCTTGCGGGTAAAATGCTGGCTAATAAGGGCCTTGGCCTGGGTAGGGTCTTCACGCGGCCGAGCAGCGGGGCCATCGTCGTCCAGTGGGGTGGTGTCGATGGCTGAGGAGGAATCTTTGGGAGACACTGACTCTGCACCGATGGCCTTGGCGCTTTTGGCATAGTGCAGTTGGTAAATGAATTCGGCAATGAAGCGGTCAAAGTCGCCCTGGATGGCAAACGGAAGATATTCGCGGATATTCCACGACATTTCAATGTTTTGTGACCCAGGTTGCGAGGCAGGCGGGGTCTCCTCAGCCGATCCGCTGGGTGGCAGCGACAGGACACCGCCAAAGTTGACCGGATCCATCCACAACAAACGGTCCCACACTTCAACAGGATTGAGGTCGATCTGGTCAAATAACGGTTGGCGGCTCACCGTGCGCAGCAAGTACTGTGTGTACGCTGCAGCGCTGGTCCGCGTGGCCTTGGTCGTGGCAACGATGATTTTTTGAAAATTGGCGTACACCACCGTTACGCCAAGACGACGCAGTTCGGCCAACAGCTGCAAAAACACCTTGCGCATCAGCCCCTGGACCAGCCCATAGAGGCACGGGTCGTACAGCTTGCTGCTCGGGTGCGACAACCATCGGTACACGTGCTGGGTCATAATCTCGGCGTAATGGTGGCTCGAGGTCACAGTGGGGGCTTTGGAGGCAGGTTGACCTGATTCCAGGGACTGCAACGCCACGGGTACCACACCTTCCGCCACTGCTGGGGTCGACGGAGCGGCTCTGGTCTCCTTGTATTGGTGCTGGGCCAACTGGCTGTACCATCCACGCACCAGGTGGCGCAAGAGCGTGAATACATGCTGCGAAATCCTTTGGTCGCTCTGCGTCATCAACGATACCCGGCTATGGGCGCTGGCCAGGCCGCCTACCGATTCGTTGGATGGCACCGCATTGGTTGCACCCGCCCTCGATGGCTTAATTTCGGCCGACGATGTACCAGTTGCCGCATGGAACGTGCCTTTGCCAGTGGGAGCCTCACCAGTGGCGAATCCCGTACCCGCCACCATTCCGGACACACCTTCGAGCTCATGGATAAACGGTGCCTGCAAAACGGTGTTTACGGCCAGATTTCCAACCTCCAATTCCACGCAAACCGTCGGGTACATCCCGGGACAGTTGGTTTCCCACCCGCCAGGCGCCTCGTGGAGCCATTGGTGCTCATCCTCTTCACGGCCCCCCAAATCAGGTTTGCTGGCCGATGACCACCACAGTACCACGTTTTGGCTGACCAGCTTTCGGGCAAAAAAGATGTCCGACAAAAAAAGCGTAGTTTCCGGTTCGATGTTTCCTAAAGGCGTGTCCGAATAGCGTGCCAGGGCAATGCGCTCGTGCACCCATTGACCCACGTTTAAAAAATGACCCACCATGCGGCGGGTGGCATAGCGTTGCCAATCCAGGGCCGGAAGCGTGCAATCACTTTTGTGAAAGGGCATGGCAACGTGGGGCGAGTCGCGCAATGCCGGAAGCGTAGTGGCCAACTGCCGAGCGTGTTGGCCGGTATGCAGGACCACGACCATGGGCCGCTTGCTGTCAGTAATGGTTTGGCGCAGGGCAAGGTTGGCAGCTTTAAACAGGTGCGGGCAGCCCTTGTACATTTGGTGATCAAACGTGAGCTGCTCTGGGTACGCAAAGGCATACCCTTCCGAGCCCTGCTGGTTGGCTTCGCGCAAAGAATCCACAGAGATGGGTGCTTCGCTGGCCTTGAGGCGTTCCGCATAATACGCCGCCAGGTTGGGCAGCTGCACTTGCCCATGGGCGCCATCGCTGATAAAAACCTGGGCAGTGCCACTACTTGGCGTAATCAGGGCCATGATGTGGCGGGTATCGGTATGGGAGTAGAACAGATACGTGAAATTAAGTTGCACCCGGCTGGGATCCAAATACGCCGAGTCCGGCATACGGGTGCCATCGGTACGAGCCATTAGGTCATCGAGGCGAAATTCGCTATCGGGCTTATTCCCCGTGGACCCGGAGCGATCCATAAAGGACGTGGTCGTCGGCATGGTGGTGCAACCGATTTGGAGTAGAAATCGGTACACGGAAGGCACCTGAGTTTCATACACACCCACGATATCGGGATGACTAAACAGCGTACAAAACGACTTTTGGTGCTGTTGGTACACGGTTTCGGGCATGGTAAAGCGGTACAAGTGGAAGCACGGCTGTGAGCGCGGCAGCGTCATATGCTTGACCTCGGTCACGTATTCCGAGTCCGTGGCCGCGGGGTTGGGCACTTGGCTGTTGACGTAAAACACCCGTGGAACATCGATGGTCACCGTGTGCAAGGACTGGTTCACAACTATCCACGTCTTGAGCCGACCAGGCGTGTCGGTTTCGCACACCTGCAAAAGCTGCCAGGGCGCTTCAGTCAGCGCCTGGTGCTTTGGGCTAAAAAACGTCGAGAGCGTTTGCCCACGATGGCTGTGGCCTACACGTTTGGGCAAAGCATCTTGGAGCACGCGTGCGGCGCAGGTTGTATTACCAGGACCCGATGCCGCTTTAAGCCGAGCAGCGGCCCGCATGGCGGCTCGACGCTGACGCTGGCGTTCCCATTTGAGCTTTTGGTACTGGAGCCATCCCCCGTAGTCTTCTTCGTGGGTGGGAACCGTTTCAGGATCCGGAAGCCCCGACAAGTCCAACGCTGGCCAATGATCACGCTCGGCAATTGACCGCGTTCGTTTGCGGTTGACTACTCGGCCAACCTTGGCGGTGGTGGTAGTAGCGCGTGCGGTCCGAGAGGTAGACGCAAGTTGCATAGTTGTGGCCAGGTCTTCCAGATCAATGGTATCGCGCTGGGCCAGGACTTCACCGTTGGTGCCAGCCTGGACTGAAGTAGACTCATCATCCGAGTCGGCGTCGTCGTCGGCTGCAGCAGTTAGCTGCAATGCACCAGAGCTGAGTTCGGCGCTACCTGCGTGCCGTTGGAACACGTCAGTAAGGCGCATTTGGCGGTGACGGTCGTTGCGCATCGCTACACGTTTGGCCAGCCAGTCGGGGTGACGCACCCGCGGCACTGGGTTGCTCACCATCTGCATGGCGGCCGGAATGGTAATCAGCTTTTGGATCACCGATCCAAACCGCTCCATGTAGTACTGCCAATCTAAAATGGTGCGAATATCAAAGTCTTGTAAGCTCGGGTCGCGCAGCCACTTGCGCAAATAGTGCTTCTTGACCGAAGGCTCGGCCGAAAAGATCGTCACCGGAATCGCGCGCTCGGACACGGGCAACCCCAAGGGTCGGCTGGATATGATAAATTTACACGCCAGACCCTTGTCTTTGACCACCTGGTCACCCAGAAACTCGGCCAGGCGCCGAGCGGTGCTAATAGACGTGGACTTTTGGGTACCGTATTCGGCCAACGACTTGGACATGCTGCGGTTTTCGGAAATCAGCTCGACCAACTCGTGGTCATGCAAGCTTGCGCCCTTGCTGTACAGTACGTCCAGCCATTGGTCCGCCAGCCGCGCCACCGCTGCGTAGCATTCTTCCAGATTGGATCCATCGAGAAAGAGTCGGAAAATCTGCGACTGAAAGATCTTGATGAGCTTGAGTTCCCCACGGCGTTTGACCTCGAATCCCTTCAATTCCGCCAACGATCCATCGGCGTTGAACACCGCGTACCGCTTTTTCAACAGTTTATCGGCTGCGGTCGAGGACGGCAGAATCATCGCACGGTACGGGCCATCCACTTCAAAAAAAATGCTGTTCTCGCTGCGGGTCTGGTACTCCAGCGTCTTGGCGTCAACGAGCTCCTGGTACTGATGGTTGGTGAACTTGGCGTGCACCAGGTGGTTCAGCATAACGCACGGGTACGAGATAAACAGCTTCTTGCCATTCTTCAGTGTAAAGGAAAAATTCTCTGGAAACATTGACGGCAAAATGCACCAGATCCCGTCCGTGTCGAGTTCGAGTGGCCGACCAATTTGCTCCACAAGCTGCCGCGCCATCTGGATCAACGTCGCGCCGGTCAAGCACACGATGCCCGCCATTTCCATGGAGTACCACCGCGACCCTTTTCGCATGACGTAGCCGTAAAAGGAATTGAGAATGCATTTGTGGGCCAGCTGCAGGGAGTCATAGAGCACCACCATCTTTTTGCTCTCTTCCACGGCGGTGGCATCGCCTGCCGTAAATGCATCGTCCATCTTTTTTTTCCACACTTTAAGCAACCCCTTGTACTCGTAGCGGCGGTCGCGGAAGCTGCGCACGGTGTCGACGTAAAAGGGGTTTTCCCGTTGGCAAATAATGCTCTCGCGAGGCACCACCTTGTTCTCGCGAATGCGCTTGTATACCTTGCGGCAGTAGTCGGTCAGGCGCTTTTGCAGCAGTTGCGCTTGCTCGGCAGCGGGCAAATCATGGTACGCGCGTGGCCCATCGTGCGGGTTGCGCCCGGGAAATTTTTCCGACTCGAGTTGGGCCTTGATCATATTGAGCTCATTGCGTTTGGCCGGGTAATACTCGCCACGCCATGCCCACGTCATGCGGCGGTCGCAGGTCTTGCCGGGCACGTTGAAGTCACACCGCGCGCACACGGACTCATCGATGATGGCGTCGGGTTGCAGGCGGTTGGTAAGAATGATATTGGGGTACATAGCTGCCACGTCCAAGTGGTAAATCAAAGGCGTGTCCCGGCGCACGGGCGTGGCCTTGAGGTTTTGCAGCTGCTGGACAATCTGGGTCTTGACGTGGTCGTAGTCAGTGACATCGCCCAGTTTCTGACCGGCTTCCACCTCTATGCTAAACTTTAGCGCCGCGTCCACCTGGTCAATCAGTTGCTGGATGGCGCCAGGCACGATCTTGAAATTCTCTGGGATATCGCTGCGGAATACGCCCGCCTCGAGGGCCTCGACGTGCCCTCCAACATAGGTCTCGGTTTCAATCAGGTGCCCCTCGTACATTTTGTTGTACGGGTCGATGTGTTTGTTGGGAAAGATAATTTGACCCTCATAGGCTTGGACCATGAGCAGCAGTTCGCACAGAGTTCCTGAGCCTTTGCGCAGCACCTCGTCTGCTGTCAGCGGAATGATATTGCACAGCGAGAAAATAAACGGGTGGATATATTTCATGTAGAGGTAGTACGTAGCAACGGCGTCGGACACAGAGTATTGCGCCAGCGTTTGCGGTTGCTCAGCGGCAAACCTAGTTAATAGGTACCATAGCATGTGAGTACGTTTCAAGGGAATGAAACCATCCATTACAGGCCCGGAAGCCGTGTGTGGTTAATGATGAAAAGGTGTTCTCCTAGACATTGATCGTTTTAGGGGTTTTCGCGAAGAGTCGGCTTATACGCCTGACACGATCCTGGTTCAAGGAAAGGGCTGTGTGCCGACATACACCCTAGGCGGACAAGGGACAAAGATTCTATTTAAAGGTACATGGTTACCGCTATCACAGCGATAGATGGCATACCGCCAAACACTTACGGGGTCATTTCTTCGGGATCCAATTCCATGGGGTTGTAACCAAGTTTAGCCGTAGTCACGGCCTTTAAACCGTGGCTCCCAGCAGGCAAATAGCTATCGCGTTTCACCCAGCGAAAGCAATCCATGTGAATGGTACTCTTGCATTTGTACTCGTTCTGGTTGTCCTTGTAAAACCCAATTTCCTGTAATGAATAGAAAACAAACAGACGTAAAATACAAAACCAACTCTGTTTAGTACCCGTGGAGGATTCATTCAGGAATGCTCGCGAGGTCCCAAGGGTGGCGCACGGGGTTCCATGATCACATTACTACGTCGTTGTGATTTATCATCCTAAAAGCTTCAACTTACCTCGTACACGTCAAGCCCATGGGCTTGCGCACGCGCTTCTAAAAACGGCCAATCGAACATGTCACCGTTGTAGGTAGCAACCACGGTTGGCTTGGCTTCTTGGATGTGTTCAAAAAAGCGCCGCAATAACATTCGCTATGCACCGACCCGACGCGCAGGCAAAAATGGCACGGTGAAGATAGCAGAGTAGGCATCCATTGGTACTCATTAGCCAAGTTAGCTATTGCGGGTGCGCGCGATAACAGGTCTCACCACTTGTCGTTTCATTCTCAGGCCGTTACAGAATTCAGTACTCAGCGCTAAATCAATCTAGAAATGGTCTAGAAACGAAAATAATATATTGTTAAACCAGCCCAATGGACCGGCATCAAATGCGGGCTGATAGATAAAACTATGCCCTCCCTTACCTCATTCTTTTCGTTGAAAATGGTAAATGGACCTTCATACTCGGGTTTGGGGGTGTACTCAAAGTCTTCAATATCTTGGGATACAATCCCTCGGTTGGTAATAAGAAACCCCTTTAGAAGTCAAAAAAAGTATTGCCCAAAAAATAACAGTCCCAGTCATGCCATACACACTGCGCGGTACCTTCACCCAAGGACAAACCAAACGTCAGTCATCTGCAAACTGGTAGCAATAGGACGTTGAGTTGCCCTACGGTCACGCTACTTTGCATCGGCCATGGGGAACGTTGTCTAAGTTTCAAATCTAAAGGGCACCACTACGTACCTGGCCGTCGATCATGTACGAAATCATCATGATGGAGTCAATGGCAGCATCAGGAAACTTGAGTGGCAATTTGGTCGTTTCGATATCAAAGGCTAGCACAACGGGTTCGGCACGTTTGACTAAATCTGGACGATGTTCCAGTTGGATCTGGCCCCCAGGAAGTGCCTTGACGTTGTACCAAAGCCCAACCCGAACATCTGGGGAAAGTTTACCGGTGGGGTGTAAATAAAAGTCAAAGCAACATACGGGCACGACTAGTAAGTAACAAGCTGCGTAAACAACCTGGTATTCTTTAAATTTCAGACTAATGGCAAAGGCAAGTGGCGCCTTTCAAGCCTTACTTTGGTCAATGGCCACTCGAACGTAATAGGGTACATCATATTCACGAAGGTCGACCAGGCAGTCGGTTGGGTCCATGGGGCCAGCCATAGGGCCGCGGCCTTGCCCTGTGCCATGACTAGACCCAAAGGCAGATTACCAACATGGCCAATGAGCAAGGTTAGGACATTGCTGTTCCACAACTGGTGGGAGGCTCATGCTAATGGGCCCACCACGTCAGCATTCCGACAGGTTAATACGCCTGTGGGTTGCCTTTCAGGAGCAGCAACACCAAGTGGAGAAGAAGAAGAAATAATCGGCTAGTGTACCTTAACATGTCGGTGTAGGCGTCCACTACTTGAGCTTTTTCCTTGTTACGCTTCACAAAGGGATCCAAAAAACGACGCACTGCCAACAGGTTTTGGACATTGGCAAAGGATAGTTGGAGATAAGTGCGCGCGGGATCAGCCAGGTGATTGGGCTAAAGGTCAAAACGATGGTTTGTGACGGGAATGCATGGGGCCAACACACGCAAAGGGAGACAATAAAGCCAAGAGTCATGTCAATGAATAAGACATGCAATAAAGCACTGGGTTGCCCAATGGGTACTCCTGCAAGCAGGGTAGGTGGTAGCACCCACCATACTAAGCAAAGAGGCATGGTTTTAATGGCCATGCTGCCAAGATGTATCGACATATGGTTGTCCAGCATGTCATTGCTACTCACCTGACGGAGATCCTGCAGCTGGCGCTTGTGCACGTTGAGTAACTGTCGCTCAAACTTTCGGCGTAGATATTCTTCCACGTCGTGCTCGGTCCCAGGCTGTGATCAGATTAATCCACCGATTGAGAGCCCATGGCCAGAATGTGTGAGCCTGATTGGGTGAATACAGAAAAGCATGGGCATGAAAGGTTTGAATGCAGGAGTGTGCCCAGGTCGCACTATGCTCAAACTACTACGCAGTTTGCTGAAGCCGTATGAATACCTTGGGGGCAATAGGCCTATGCCATGCCACCATCGACGCAATTCACTGGAAAAGTACTGCCACCAGCTGTGATCTACGCATCAGTGCCTACCTTGCACACCACGTAAAAGTACGGTTCGTAAAGCAGGGTACACTTGAACGATCCACCGTCCTCTTCCAAGAAGTAGTAGTCGACCGCTGCGCGGGTGGTCTCCTTGTCGCTTCCCGTCACCGAAGTCTAGACCGCATACAAGGTAGCCATGTGACAGCGCTTGGTCGTCGGGGCATTAGTGAAGCTAGCAAAAGGTTTTGGTTCCACCGTAAATGCGCATCCAGTGTGCTGACGATAGGGTTGTTGCATTGCTGTGGCTGCCATTGCTATGCCAAAGTCAGAACTTACTGGGTGCATGTTGACAAGCCAGCCCAGCTTGGGTGGCCCTTCCTGGTATCGAGGGAAGCCGAGCCGGGCGTCGAGGGCATTTTGCTTGTCGACATCGACGGGCTCTGACATGGTGAGGGTTTAAGCACGAGGTAAAGATAGCACGCAGTAGCCGCAGCAGGGAATAAACTACAAATGGCCTGCGGCGTAACGTGCCGTGAGTATAATAGATAGATATACTGTCAAGGCAGGGGCACTTTACCAACTGGCATTGGCAAGTTGGAGCTAACCCCAAGACAAAAACAGTAGGTATATTGGTGTGACAACAAAGCCACAAAAAATGTATAGTGCTGAGCTGGAATCACCACGGCTGGATGACATGGGTTGCCAATGGGCGGGTCAGTATTGCCAGTGCATTGGCAGAGTGATGCTGTCTCTTAGGTGGGATCCTCACTTGCAGTTGTTTTGGTTCTCGTTGTTTACATCCGATCTGCCCTCTGCCCTCTTTCTCGTTCCATTGATCACGTGGCTTCATGGTACGCTGATCGCCGTGATTGAGGCCAGGCATCAACCAGCAGGCGCTTAGAGCGCTGTCCACTGCATGGCACGGGACGGCAAAAAATTTTAAACTCAAGTGTATGGGGCCAGGGATTCAAACCCTGGTAACTAAATGCATGGCAGGCACAGCGATTCCGTGGGGGAGCTACAGCACCTCCGCATCTGGGCCTCCATCCATCCATACTCTCTCACTCTATTGGGCACGGCCCATAGCGAACACCCGCAACGGTTGGCGGAGCTAGAAGCGTTGGCTTGGTCGATACTCGTCTGTTTCGTTGTGGGCACAAGGTTTGCCATTGCCGCACTACCTGCCGGCCTCGAGCCATCAGTGTGCTTTTTTTTATCAGTCTTTGTATTAATTTATTTCGAGTACTGTGTTAGTCGTTCTCTCTGCCGAGCTTGTGGTCCTGGCATCCGACCCATCCTCGGTCCCCAGTCACATACTCACACTTGACCCTGACACGTCAACTGGGCTGTGCGGGAGTATCGGCATCGCCAAGTTTATTTAATCTGCTCTTTAATCCTAACAAAAACTCCAAAAAAATACACACCCACAGGTGTTCAAGTCATATCGTTTGCGCCACTTTGCTATTTCCTGGTTGCCGCTATCGCCTCCATCCACCTTCCTACGATAATACTTGGTCACTAAACCCTGGTTGACGAGTAGCAATACCTAGTCGGTTTCCAATACCACTCCCTTTAACCATGAACGAATCGGGCACCGCAGTGGGTGGCCTGGCCATGGCCCCCACGGCGACTTTGAGCGCGGATGGCGACTCCGTGACGACTGCTGTTCCGCAGTACGATCCTAATCTGGTCAAGGCCTATATCTTGAACCTACTGCCGGTGTTGCTTGGCTCACCGGACGCCCAGCAAGAGGAGGAAGAGGCCATCAACATGATCTTTGCCTTTCCCGACGCCAACGAGAAATGCCGCCGTTTTGCCAATGACCCGCAATCCCCGGTGCTGTATGTTACCAAGGAGCTGGCCGAGACGGAAGTCACCGATGGGGACGCCATGGACCAGGCAAGCAGCTCGATCATGTACCTGCTTTCGCACGATGTCTCCTACCGGCCCAACCATATCGCCTCGCTGGCCCTGATCAAGCGAGGCCCGGTGCTCGATGCTGGTCGCCCCATTGCGCTCCAGGTGCAAGTCATGAACCTTCCAGGTCCTGCGGCCCATCGGTTGCTGAACTCGGCGACCCCTGATGTCACGGCAGTTGCCACGAACCCCTACGAAGCGCTGCATGCGTACATCCACCATGCGGTCAGTCCTTTCTTCAACGCCTACACCTTGGCCAAGCAGCAACTCGCCGAGGCCCAGGGCCCAGTGTCGGCTGGCAAACGTGACGACAAGGACGCCAAGATGGGCATCCCAATGGCCAAGAAGAAGTTTGCGGAACTGGAGCTGTCTTTGCTTCATTTGCAACAAAATGTGGAAATCCCGGATATTGCACTGACCATCCATCCGGCCATTCAGCGCGCAGTGGAATCATGCCGTGCTGATCAGCGCCGCGTGACGGTGGATGCAGTAGACGCGGTCTTACTTACTGATTCGCAGTTTTTAAACCGTCTGCAAAACGACGTGAATGGCTGGATCAAGGAGATTCAAAAGGTGACCAAGCTGACCCGCGATCCCGCCAGCGGCACCGCCAGCCAGGAGATCAATTTTTGGTTGAGCATGGAGCGTGCCCTGGAAAAAATCGACGAGCAGCTTAAGAGCGATGAGATTGTATTGACCCTCGAGGTGCTCAAGAACGCCAAGCGCTTCCATGCCACTGTGAGCTTCATCGCGGACACGGGCCTAAGCGAAGGGATGGAAACCGTGTTCAAATACAACCAGCTAATGAAAGACTTTCCGCTCGACGAGCTGCTAGCGGCTACTGACGTGGGCAAGGTCAAGGACGCACTGCACCTGATCTTTGGCCATGTCAACAAAAAGCTCAAGCTGTCGCCATACCCCATCCGCCGTGCGCTGCCACTCGTGGAAGCTATCTCCCGCGACCTCAACGACCAGCTACTCAAGGTGCTGGGCAGTCGTCGGCTTATGTCCATGGACTATGGCGAGTTTGACCGCGTCACGGCTGGTGCCGAGCAGGTGTTTGCCACCTGGGACGACCAGATCAAGGAGTTTACCAATGTGGCCCGCGAGGTAACCCGCAAGCGTCTGGAAAAGTTTATTCCTATCAAGATCAACCCGGCTCACGCTGCGCTGCAGGAGCGCATCAACTTTATCCGCCAATTCCGCTTGCAGCACGAGCAGCTACACGCTACCATCGTCAAGGTCATGCAGTCATCAGCGACGGAGCGCTCGCTTCCGGCGGCCAATGGTGATCCCGCAGTAGCCATGGACGTCGATTCGGGAGAGTCCCTAGGGGTGGTGAGTGACGTTGACTCGATTGACGAAGTCAAACGCGCGTACGAGAGCGTCAAGAATATTGATGTTCTGGACGTGTCGTCCGAAGGCACCGAGATGTGGATGGCGGCCGAAACCACCTACAACGAGCGCGTGGCTCGCGTTGAAAACCAAATCATCTCTCGGTTGCGCGACCGCCTGGCAACAGCCAGGAACGCCAACGAAATGT
Organism: Dimargaris xerosporica; assembly: GCA_027576955.1. Lineage (NCBI taxonomy): Eukaryota > Fungi > Kickxellomycota > Dimargaritomycetes > Dimargaritales > Dimargaritaceae > Dimargaris > Dimargaris xerosporica. The sequence continues at coordinate 13,639 of JANBQA010000009.1, forward strand.
TTCGCGTGTTCTCCAAGTTCAATGCGCTTTTTGTTCGACCCAAGATCCGTGGTGCCATCCAAGAGTACCAGGCCCAACTCATTGACAATGTCAAGGACGATATTCGCAAGCTGCATGACAAATTCAAAGAGCAGTACCGTCACTCGGAGGCCTATCATATGAGCCAACTGCGTGATATTCCACCCATCTCGGGGGCCATCATCTGGGCCCGTCAGATTGAGCGCCAGCTGGCCATGTATATGCGACGCGTAGAAGACGTGTTGGGCAAAGGATGGGAACTGTATGCCGAAGGCCAGCGACTACAGGCCGACAGCCAGAGTTTCCGCAAGAAACTTGACACTCGCCAAATCTACGACGCTTGGTTTGCCGATATCTCCAAGCGCGATCTGGCGGTGGCCGGACGCATCTTTACCATTGCGCGCAACCGCGCTCAGGGCAACACGCTGCAACTCAGCATCAACTTTGACGCACAGGTGATCACCTTATTTAAGGAAGTGCGAAACCTGCAATGGCTGGGCTTTCAGGTGCCTCATACCATCACCAACATTGCCAAGGATGCTAAGCGTGTGTACCCGTTTGCCGTGTCGTTGATTGAAACGGCCCGTACCTACCGCCAAACCATTCACCAGATCAACCGCCACCCTGAGATCGCCTCACTGGCCGCTGGCTACATTACCGATGTGCACCAGCTGATTGCCCGAGGCATCCACTTTCGCTGGGACTACTTTGTCAATTCGTTTGACCCTCAGGCCCATGGCAGCGCTGGCATGGGCTTTGCCTCGTACACCTCAACGCGCCTGGGTACGCTGGACGTTGGCGAAAACGAGCACGTGGGGTTTGTGCGTGAGTTTGCCCAGGTGGTGGGTCTGTTCCAAGAGAAGATGGACACCCTGATTGCCATCTATGGCGACATCCTTTGCACGATTCAGGATATTGCTAGCTGCCCTTACACCCGTGAAGCATTGGCAGGGGGTATTGTGCAGATCCAGAAGCTGATCGACCAACTCAACCTGGAAAACTTTGCCAACCTGCCGTCGTGGGTGCAACAGCTAGACCAAAAGTTGGAAACGGTCCTTATTGACCGACTACGAGAAGCGGTGCGCGCCTGGACGGCGGCATTCCAAGGCCGGTTGGGCGCTGATGGCTTAGCCACAAGCACTGACGATACCGTGGCATTTGATACCAAAGCACGGCGCAAGCGTAAGCTCGGCGTGGGTCGAATGGGCGAACCTGAGCCGGAAGCCGCCCCAAAATCTGACCAAACCACGGTGCGTCCTCGTTTGGACACCTTGGTTCACGAGCTGTGCATCCGCAACCAGGTCATGTTCCTCAACCCGCCTCTGGAGCAGGCCAGGGCCGATTGGTACCAGCAGCTGCATGACTGGCTGGCGGTAATCTGCCGCTTGCCGCGAATCCAAAGCTCCCGGTACGAGATTGGCCTCACCGTGCGCTCCGACGATCAGGCCAACCTTACATACCAGGGCCTGCTGACTCAGCTGGGCGATGAGTCGCTGGTGTTGGCATACCAGGGGATTGAAGAAAAGATGGCCGAGGTGCAAGCGTACGTACAGGAGTGGCTGCAATACCAAAGCCTGTGGGACCTGGCTCCCGAGTTCATCTATGGGCAATTAGGCGACGACTTGGTCCGCTGGCAGCAGATTTTGACCGAAATCAAGGCCGCGCGGGCTACATTTGACAACTCGGACAGCGAGCGCACTTTTGGCCCTATTGTTATTGACTACGATCAGGTGCAGAGCAAGGTCAATGCCAAATACGATGCCTGGCAACGGGAGATCCTCAACAAGTTTGGCTATCGGTTGGGGCAAGCGATGCGAGACTTTCATGCTGCCGTGTCCAAGGCTCGTTTGGACTTGGAGCAGCATACCGTGGACACGGCCTCGACGACCGACGCGGTTACTTTTATCACGTTTGTGCAGGAGTTGAAGCGCAAGACGGCCCAGTGGACCACGGACGTCAACGTGTTCCGTCAGGGTCAAAAGGTGCTCGAACGCCAACGCTATCAGTTTCCCAACGATTGGCTGTACATGGACCAGGTGGACGGCGAATGGAGCGCATTCAGCGATATCTTGGCCCGCAAGAACAACGCCATCCAAGAGCAAATTGCTGGCCTGCAGCTCAAGATCGTGGCCGAGGACCGTGCGGTGGAGCAGCGCATCAAAGAGGTCGTGGGCGATTGGGAAAAGAATAAGCCTGTGCAGGGCGATATCAAGCCTGACCTAGCCACCAACACGCTGAGCATCTACGAAGGCCGCATCACCCGTCTCAAGGATGAGTATGATCAAGTCTGCCGAGCCAAAGAGGCGCTCGACCTGGAATTGACGGCCAACGATCGCTTGGAGCCCGTGCTGGAAGAGTTACGCGACCTCAAGGCCGTGTGGGCATCGCTGGCCACCGTATGGCAATCCATCTTTGAGCTCAAGGATGCGCCCTGGTCGACCACTGTGCCTCGCAAGGTGCGCCAGCGCCTGGATGCGCTGTTGGCGTCCACCAAGCAGATGCCCACGCGCATGCGCCAATACGCGGCCTTTGAGTACATGCAGGAAACCCTGCGCCAGTACCTCAAGGCCAACCCGTTGCTGATGGACCTCAAGTCGGACGCGCTGCGGGAACGCCATTGGCGTCAGCTGTTCAAGACATTGCGCGTGGAAGGCCGCATCATGCTGAATGAGATGACTCTGGGTCAGCTGTGGGACCTGGATTTGCGCCGCAACGAATCGCTGGTACGTGAAGTCATCACCGTGGCCCAGGGCGAGATGGCATTGGAGGAATTCTTGCGCCAGGTGCGCGAAACCTGGACCAACTATGTGCTGGACCTGGTCAACTACCAAAACAAGTGCCGCTTGATCAAGGGATGGGACGAGCTGTTTACCAAGTGCGGGGAAAACCTGAGCGCGTTGACGGCGATGCGCATGTCCCCTTACTACAAGGTGTTTGAGGAAGAAGCAGCGGGTTGGGAGGACAAGCTCAACCGCATCCATGTCTTGTTCGACGTGTGGATTGACGTGCAGCGGCAGTGGGTGTACCTAGAAGGCATCTTCACGGGCAGCGCTGACATTAAGCACCTCTTGCCGGTGGAAACCTCGCGCTTCCAAAATATCAACGCCGAGTTTTTGACCGTGATGAAAAAGGTATACAAGTCCCCATTTGTGCTCGATGTCTTAAACATTGCCAATATCCAAAAGTCGCTGGAGCGGCTCGCTGACCTGCTGCACAAGATTCAAAAAGCCTTGGGCGAGTACCTGGAACGCGAACGGTCCTCGTTTCCACGGTTCTACTTTGTTGGCGACGAAGACCTACTGGAAATAATTGGCAACAGCAAGGAAGTGGGTCGCATCCAAAAGCACTTTAAGAAAATGTTTGCGGGGCTCTGCTTTATTCAGCTCACCGACGACGAATCCCAAATTGTGGGCATGACGTCCCGGGAAGGCGAGCGCGTGGCTTTCCACACCCCAATTTCGCTAGTGGAACACCCGAAAATCAACGACTGGTTGACGCTGTTGGAGCGTGAGATGAAGCACACGTTGGCGCTGCTGCTGACGGAAGCGGTAGGTAGCCTGCAAATCACCTTTGCCGGAGACCAGCTGGTACAAGCCGACTTCTTGCAGTGGCTTAACCAGTTCCCGGCGCAATTGGTGGTCCTGGCCGCGCAGGTGGTGTGGTCGCAAACCGTGGACCATGCGCTCACTGCGATGGCGGAGACGGGTACCGATGACCAGGCCCCGCTGCACCATGCGTTGGCCATGGTCGAACGTGGACTAAATGTCTTGGCCGACACCGTGTTGACCGACCTGGAAACCATTGCCCGCAAAAAGTGTGAGCACCTGATTACCGAACTGGTCCACCAACGCGATGTGATTCGGGCCCTGTTACGCCAACGGGTGGCATCGCCGCGGGACTTTGCCTGGCTTCACCAGATGCGCTTCTACCTCAACACCGGCCAGGACAATCCGCTGGAGCGCCTAGTCATTCGGATGGCAAACGCGTCATTTTATTATGGGTTTGAATACCTGGGCATTGCCGATCGCCTGGTGCAGACCCCGCTGACGGACCGCTGCTACTTGACGTTGACCCAGGCGCTCGATGGCCGGTTAGGCGGCTCACCGTTTGGCCCCGCCGGTACGGGTAAAACTGAATCCGTCAAGGCCCTCGGCGCGCAGCTGGGGCGGTTTGTCCTAGTGTTTTGCTGCGATGAAAACTTTGATTTTCAGGCCATGGGCCGCATCTTTGTGGGATTGTGCCAAGTGGGCGCCTGGGGCTGTTTTGACGAATTCAACCGCTTGGAGGAACGCATCCTTAGCGCTGTCTCGCAGCAGATCCAAACCATTCAACTGGGCCTGCGCACTACCCGCGCTGACACGCGCACCGAAATCGAGCTGGTTGGCAAAACCGTCCCGGTGAGCCCCGATACCGGGGTGTTTATCACCATGAACCCTGGCTACGCTGGTCGGTCCAACCTTCCCGACAACCTCAAAAAGCTGTTCCGCAGCATTGCCATGACCAAGCCCGACCGCGAGCTGATTGCCCAGGTGATGCTGTATTCGCAGGGCTTCCGCACTGCCGAACTCCTTGCGTCCAAGGTGGTACCGCTGTTTAATCTATGCTCAGAGCAGCTTTCCCCGCAACCGCACTACGACTTTGGGTTGCGCGCATTAAAATCGGTGCTGGTGAGCGCTGGTAATCTGAAGCGTGACAAACTACAGGCCCTGCGAGCTCTGGTGACGCCAACTGCCGAGACCATCTCTGAGGGCTTGCCCGAACAGGAGATCTTAATCCAAAGCGTCCGTGAAACGGTGGTGCCCAAACTTGTGGCGGATGATATCCCCTTGCTCACCAGTTTGCTGGCCGACGTGTTCCCCGGGGTGGATTACAAGCCGGTAGACCTGGCGCAGCTTCGGGCAGCGCTGGCGGCGGTATGCCAAGAGAAGAACCTGGTGCCAGGCCCCCGCTGGGAAGAAAAGGTCATCCAACTCTACCAAATCCAAAACATTCACCACGGGCTCATGATGGTGGGTCCTTCGGGCAGCGGCAAATCCAAGGCCTGGCAGGTGCTGCTTACAGCTTTGGAACGCGTGGAGCAAGTGGAGGGCATTTCGTATGTTATCGATCCCAAGGCCATCTCCAAGGACGACTTGTATGGCACGCTGGACCCCACCACCCGCGAATGGACGGATGGGCTGTTTACCCACATTCTGCGCAAAATTGTGGATAATGTGCGTGGCGAGAGTGCCAAGCGCCACTGGATCATCTTTGACGGTGACGTGGACCCCGAATGGGTGGAAAACCTCAACAGCGTCCTGGATGACAACCGCTTGCTTACGCTGCCCAACGGCGAGCGGCTGGGCCTCCCGCCCAACGTGCGCATCATGTTTGAGGTCGAGACGCTCAAGTATGCCACCCTGGCCACGGTGAGCCGGTGCGGGATGGTGTGGTTTAGCGACGATGTGGTGTCATTGGGCATGCTACACCACCACTACTTGGCAACACTTCGTTCTGAGCCGTTGGAGGATGCCGATGAAGGCATATCGTCCACCCGCCGAGCGGCCGCAGCGGCCCAAGCACCCGTCGGCACCGACGAGCGAGGCGTGTCGCCCATCCTGTTGGTGCAGCAGACCTGCGCCACCTGCCTGGAGCCGCTCTTTGCATCGGACCAACTGGTGAGCAAAGCACTGGCCTACGCGCGCGGTTTGAACCACATTATGGATTTTACCACTATTCGCGTGCTGGCCACGCTGTTCTCCCTGTTGAACAAATCGGTGCGTCAAATTCTGGAGTACAACGCGCAGCACGTTGATTTCCCATTGGCCCCCGAGCAGGTGGAGCAGTACATGACCAAGCGGCTCATCTACGGGTTAATCTGGAGCTTTGCGGGCGATGCGCCGTTGGACATGCGCATCCAGCTGTCCGAGTTTATCCAGGGCGTGACCACCATTGACCTGCCCCTATTGGGCTCGGGCCTATCCATTATCGATTACGACGTGTCGCTGACCACGGGAGAATGGGTCCCTTGGCAGACCAAGGTGCCGGTCGTGGAGATTGAGACGCACAAGGTGGCCGAGGCCGACGTCATTATTCCGACCGTGGACACGGTGCGCCACGAGGAAGTGCTGTACTCGTGGTTGGCCGAGCACAAACCGTTGATCCTGTGCGGTCCACCGGGGTCGGGCAAGACCATGACGCTGTTCAGCGCTTTGCGCAAATTGCCCGACTTGGAGGTGGTCGGCCTGAATTTTTCCAGCGCCACCACGCCCGAGCTAATCCTCAAGACCTTTGAGCAGTACTGCGAGTACCGCAAGACGCCCAATGGCGTGGTGTTATCCCCGCTGATGATTGGCCGCTGGTTGGTGGTGTTTTGTGACGAGATCAACTTGCCAGCCAACGACAAGTACGGCACCCAGCGGGTCATTTCCTTCCTGCGACAGTTGATCGAAAGCGGCGGGTACTGGCGAGCGGCGGACAAGCAGTGGGTTCGCTTGGAACGTATCCAGTTTGTGGGTGCCTGCAATCCGCCCACCGACCCAGGCCGCGTTCCCCTATCCCACCGCTTTTTGCGCCATGCGCCCCTGGTGATGGTGGACTACCCCGGCGAAATATCCCTGCGCCAGATTTACGGCACCTTTGCACGGGCAATGCTCAAGGTGGTACCCACGCTGCGGGCCTATGCGGACCCGCTGACCGCTGCCATGGTGGAGCTGTACCTTGCCTCGCAGCGGCGCTTTACCCCCGACATCCAAGCGCACTACATCTACTCGCCGCGTGAGCTGACCCGATGGATGCGCGGTATCTATGAAGCCATCAAACCATTGGACGCGCTCTCTGTCGAAGGCCTCGTGCGGGTGTGGGCCCATGAGGCGCTGCGCCTGTTTCAGGATCGCCTGGTAGATTCTGCCGAACGCCAATGGACGGATGAGCAAATCAATGCCATCGCCACCACCCATTTCCCCACCATGGACACCAGCGAAGCGTTGGCCCGCCCCATCCTGTTCTCCAACTGGCTGTCCAAGTTCTACATTCCGGTGGACCGTGAAACGCTGCGCGATTATGTCAAGGCCCGCCTCAAGGTCTTTTACGAGGAAGAGCTGGACGTGCCGCTGGTGCTGTTCAACGACGTTTTGGACCACGTGCTGCGCATCGACCGCGTATTTCGGCAAATGCAGGGCCATTTGCTGCTGATTGGTGTCAGCGGCAGCGGTAAGACCACGCTTTCGCGGTTTGTAGCCTGGATGAATGGGCTGAGTGTGTTCCAAATCAAGGTGCACAACCAGTACAGTGGTGACGATTTTGACGAGGACTTGCGTGTGGTGCTGCGCCGCGCTGGGTGCAAGGGCGAAAAGATTTGCTTTATCATGGACGAATCCAACGTCTTGGATTCGGGGTTCTTGGAACGCATGAACACACTGCTGGCCAACGCCGAAGTGCCCGGTTTGTTTGAAGGCGACGAGTACGCGACGCTGATGACGCAGTGCAAAGAAGGCGCCCAGCGCGAGGGATTGATGCTGGATTCGGGCGAAGAGCTCTACAAATGGTTCACCCAGCAGGTCATGAAGAACTTGCATGTGGTGTTCACCATGAACCCGCCCGAAGGCGGTTTGGCATCACGGGCCGCCACATCGCCCGCACTGTTCAATCGGTGTGTCCTGGATTGGTTTGGTGATTGGTCCGATCAGGCCTTCTTCCAAGTAGGAAAGGAGTTTACCCACACCTTGGACCTGGACCTGCCAAGTTATGCGCCGCCTAATGATTTTCCCCTCTGCTACCGGGACTTGCCCCTTCCCATTACGCACCGCGACGCCATTGTCAATGCCCTGGTCTACGTGCACATGTCGCTGTACGAGGTCAACGCCAAGCTGAGCAAGCGCCAAGGCCGGCACAACTATGTGACTCCTCGCCACTACCTCGACTTTATCCAGCACTATGTGCGCCTGTTCAACGAGAAACGGGAGGACTTGGAAGAACAGCAGCGGCACTTGAACATGGGATTGGACAAGCTGCACGAAACGGTGACCAAGGTCGAAGAGCTGCGCCAAAGTTTGGCAGTCAAAAAGGCCGAGCTCACCGCCAAGGTCACCGAGGCCGACGAAAAGCTCAAGACCATGCTGCAAAAGCAGCAGGACGCCGAGAAGAGCAAGGCGGCGTCGTTGGAATTTCAGCGAATCTTGCAGGTTAAAAATGTGGCAATTGAAGAACGACGCGCCATCGTCATGCGCGACCTAGAGAACGCTGAACCAGCTGTCCTGGAAGCCCAACGCAGTGTGAGCGGCATCAAGAAACAGCAGCTGACCGAGGTGCGATCGATGACCAACCCACCCGAGGCGGTCAAGATGGCCATGGAGTCGGTGTGCACCTTGCTGGGGCACCGCATTGACACTTGGAAGACGGTACAGGGCATCATTCGCCGGGACGACTTTATCGCTAGCATTGTCAACTTTGACACCGACCGCCAGATGAACCGCGCGCTGCGAGAGCAAATGCGCGACGATTACCTGGGGAAACCCCACTACAACTATGAGCAGGTCAACCGCGCCAGCAAAGCGTGCGGCCCATTGGTCAAATGGGTGATTGCGCAGGTCAACTATTCGGAGATTTTGGAGCGTGTGGGCCCGCTGCGGCAAGAAGTGCAAACTTTGGAAATGGACGCCGAAGATACCCGCCTCAAGGCGACTGAGGTCGAACAGGTTGTGGCCGAGCTGGAGCAGAGCATCGCTCGATACAAGGACGAGTATGCCCTGCTGATCAGCGAGACGCAGATGATCAAGTCGGAGATGGAGCGCGTCAAGTCCAAGGTCGATCGCAGCGTCACGCTGTTGGCCAGCTTGTCGTCAGAGAAGGAGCGCTGGGAAGGCACGAGTGCCACCTTTGAAATGCAAATGGGCACGATTGTGGGCGACGTGCTGCTGTCGTCGGCGTTTTTGGCCTACGGTGGGTACTTTGACCAGCAGTACCGCGAGCTGCTCTTTGGCAAGTGGACCGGCCACCTGTTCCGAGCCAGCATCCAGTTCAAACAGGACATCTCCATTCCCGAGTACCTTTCCACGGCGGACGATCGCTTGGCGTGGCAGGCCAACGAGCTGCCCGCCGATGACCTGTGCACCGAAAACGCCATCATGCTGCACCGTTTCAACCGCTACCCGCTGATCATTGACCCGTCGGGTCAGGCCACGGCATTCTTGGTTAACCAGTACAAGGACCGCAAAATCACTATTACCAGCTTTTTGGATACAGCTTTCCTCAAAAATCTGGAGAGCGCGCTGCGCTTCGGCAACCCCCTCCTAATCCAGGACGTTGAGAACCTTGACCCCATCTTGAATCCCATCTTGAACAAGGAGTTGCGCCGCACCGGTGGCCGGGTGCTGATACGCCTCGGTGGGCAGGATATTGACTTTTCGCCCTCATTCACCCTGTTCCTCACCACCCGGGACCCTTCGGTCAACTTCCCACCTGATATTTGCAGCCGGGTCACCTTTGTCAACTTCACGGTCACTCGGGGCAGCTTGCAGAGCCAGTGCCTCAACCGCGTGCTTAAGGTGGAACGCCCCGACACCGACCGCAAGCGCACCGACCTGGTGAAGCTGCAGGGCGAGTTCCGCCTGCGCCTGCGCCACCTGGAAAAATCCCTGCTGCAGGCGCTCAGTACGTCCAAGGGCAATATCTTGGACGACGACAACGTGATCACTACGCTGGAAACGCTCAAGACCGAAGCAGCCGATGTGTCGCGCAAGGTTGAGGAAACCGACGTAGTGATGCAGGAGATTGAGCATGTGCTGGCCCTGTACACTCCCTTGGCCCAGGCGTGCAGTGCCATCTTCTTTACCCTGGAGCAGCTGAACCTAGTGCACCATTTTTACCAGTTCTCGCTGGACTTTTTCTATGACATCTTCCATTTTGTGCTGTCCCAAAAGAACCCACGTCTCAAGGGTGTCACCGATTCCGACCAACGCTTGCAGATTTTGCACACGGACCTGTTCAACGTGACATTCCAGCGGGCCTCGGGGTCGCTGTTGCATGACGACCATCTAACGTTGCTGATGCTGTTGGGCGTGATTAAATGGCGCAGCTTGGCTGACTCGGCCCAACCGTTGGGCCCGCACCAAGCAGTGCTACCCGCGCTCAATGAAATTGAGTACAACTTCCTGCTGGATGGTGCCGACATGAGTGCGCTGTTGCAGCGGAGTGCAGGGCCCGCTGCGACGTTTGATCCGGCCATGCTGCCCGCGGAGGTGCGTGCCTGCATGTCGGACACGGCGATCACCCAACTTAAACAGTTGCTCACGTTGCCCACCTGTGGCGCGCTGCTCGACCATATGCAGCAAGCGCCGCACCAGTGGGTCGACCTGCTGCAGACCACCCGCGAGTCGCCCGAGGTTGTACCGCGCTTCTGGACCGTCCAATCGTCCGACCCCTGGACCGCTGTGGACTATTTGCGCTCGTTGCTGGTGACCAAATGCTTGCGTCCCGACCTGATCCTGACCACCGCGACGCGTTTTGTAGAAGAGCTGTTTGATCCCCAGCTGGTCAATGGGACAGGGGTCGATTTGGCGCGTATTGTCCAAACCGAGGTGACTGCATCGACGCCAGTTGCCCTATGCTCAGTGCCTGGTCACGACGCGAGCTACCTGGTGGATAGCTTATCCGCCGACCTGAACACGCGGTGCCATTCCGTGGCCATGGGATCCATTGAAGGGTACACGTTGGCCGACCAAGCAATTGCGCAAGCTGTCAAGTCGGGTACATGGGTCCTGCTCAAAAACGTACACCTGGCGGCCAGTTGGCTTCACCAGTTGGAAAAGAAACTCTATGGCCTGCGCCCTCACCCGTCGTTCCGGTTGTTCCTAACCATGGAGACCAACCCCAAGGTGCCAGTGAACCTGCTGCGACTGTCGCGAGTGCTGATGTTTGAGCCGCCGCCAGGCATCAAGGCCAACCTTCAGCAGTCCTTGCAGGGCATTCCTGCTAAGCGGTTAGCCAAGGGCCCGACCGAACGCACGCGCCTGTACTTCCTGCTGGCCTGGTTACACGCGGTGGTCATTGAACGGCTGCGGTACGCGCCTTTGGGCTGGACCAAGGTATACGAGTTCAATGATGCCGATCAGAACTGCGGTTTAGCCACTATTGACATCTGGCTCGACTCAGTCAGCCAAGGCCGAGCCAACGTTGCGCCCGACAAGATCCCTTGGGATGCTATCAAGTCGCTCCTGATTGAGTCGGTCTACGGTGGGCGCATTGACAACGAGTTTGACCAGCAACTCCTCGAGTCCTTTGTTGAGTCGCTGTTTCAACCCCGAAGCTTTGACCTACAGTTTGCGCTGGTCGGTGGGCCAACGGACCCCAATGCCATGGATGTCGATGGCGGCGTTGCGGCCGCGGGTAGTCTTTTGATTCCCGAAGGGACCAAAGCAGAGCACTTTTTGCAATGGGTGGAGCAACTGCCCGAGCACGAACCCCCGACATGGCTGGGCCTGCCTAGCAACGCCGAGAAGCTGCTGTTGGAGGCTAAGGGTCAAAAATTGCTAAGCAAAGTCCGCAAGATGAAGAATTTGACCGATGATGAGGATGCTGCCTACACCCAAGAGGCCTCGGGGCCGGATGCCACCTTGACCAGCTCTGGGGCTGCTCAACAACCCGCATGGATGCGAGCCATTGCCACAACAACTGCCACATGGTTGGGCGTGCTGCCCACCTTGCTGGTTGCCATGACCAAGGATGCTGACCGGATGGCCAGCCCGTTGTACCGCGTGTTTTACCGAGAGAACCAAATTGGCCGCTCGCTCCTGGCAGTGGTGCGGCAGGACTTGGCCGATTTACAGCAGGTGTGCGAGGGCACGCTCAAGCAAACCAACCATTTGCGGATGCTGCTGGACTGTTTTAACAAGGGCAGTCCGCCAGAGCACTGGCATCGCTACAAAGTCCCCGCAGACTTTAGCCTGACCCAATGGCTGGGTGACTTCCAACAGCGGCTGGCCCAACTCGATACCATTGCCAACGCCGCTAAAACCGATGCAGCAGGCCTCGACGAACTACCCATCTGGTTTGGTGGCTTGTTTTACCCCGAGGCCTACATCACTGCCACACGCCAGGCAGTGGCGCAGCGGCACAATTGGTCGCTGGAGCAGCTGGACTTGGAGTTAGACCTGGGAAGCTCCGACGATGTGGATGCCTTTAAAATCACCGACCTGCGCATCGAAGGCGGAACGTGGCACGCCAATGCCCTGCAGCTTAGTCCCGTGGCCACGCGCCTGCCCTTGTCCCAAATCCGCTGGGTTCATCGCGCCACTGTCACTGCTGATGCAGCCGACAAGCCCCCACGTACCCGCCTGCCTGTGTATCTGAATGCGGATCGCTGCGAGCTGTTGTTTGCGGCGCCTATCCAGGTCTGCGCGCAAGATCAGCAGCTAATTGCGCAGCGCGGTGTGGCCGTGATCGCTGGGCTGTGACCTAACTTCCTGAGTCGTTGCCCCTTCTTTTATTTCATTTTAGTAGTTTCCTCAATTAGAACAGATAGCGGCTAGCAGTCGCGGTGGTCTAGCATCAACTGGCGGCTGGCCATTGGTTTTAAGGGCCCACGTTTTGTTTTGCCGATTGTTTATCCTGTTGCCAGTAGCCCGATACCAATAAATACCTTTATCGTCGTAATGGGTGGGACGCTAGCGTGCAGCAAGTCGCATTACTCTGGGGCGGTGGTCGCAGGTGGTGGTGCTAGTGATATCAATACCGTGAAAATGATAGTAGGTGAGCTCACCTTGCTACATGTGCCAGGCAACGGCTTGAGCAAGCGAGCTGGGCGTGGAAGCATCAGAACAAGTGTTACCCAACGCCACGCCATGCACCCGCGGTCCTAATGAATTCTCCAGATACATCACTCGCTCACACAATGCATCATTAAATACCAGGAGCAATGCTTTCAGGGGTGCCAAACACTGACGCACCCCTGGGTGCATGTCGGGCCCCTGGTAAGCCACCGCCTCTAACAAACCAATAAGCGCTGTTAAGAGCTCACGCTAGAGAATGCCCACAGTGCACGTCATTGGAAAGACCATAGCAAGCGATCCGAGTCAGGCGACGACGCGTGCAAACGAAACCATGTCAAGTTATGTGCATAAGACGCCCAACCAAAGTGAAAGGTTTGGTAAGAGAAGAAATCATCATACAACTCACATAAGATCAAACGGAAATTAGCGATCCTTTAGACTGCAGCCAAGAAATACCCGTGGCCTCTTTCAGCACTTCAATTATATCAATTTAGCTAATGTCACGGTAGATCGCTGGCCAACCGGGGGCTAGATCCAAAAAAAACACTAATGCCACGAACCAGTGGCGTTGCACGCGGTGGTTTACCTTGATGTCGTCGCTGCTACCCTCAACATGCCAGGTTGCGCTACTGACCCCAAGGCTGTTACGACCAACTGTATAGGGCTGGCAATCGGCCCCAGTGGATAGCTGCTGCCGAATTGCCATGATCAGCGGCAATAAACGTTTAGCCCTAGCAGTACTAACGACCCACACTGGCAGCAATGGAGAGACAGCACCGGGCGCTTCTTCGGCAGGGCCCGCGGGTTCAGAATTTTCATCAGGGGCCGAGGGCGGGCTGCTTAGTTGATCGAGGAAGGCCAAAATGCTCGTCAAAACTGCATGGGAAGCACGCTTTTGGATCGATAGCCAAGCAGAACCTGCACGATGGGGTGATCATCCAGCCAGATTAAAATACCAATCCAGGACGACCAACAGGATGAGTGCGCAGTCTAACACAACAATGGCAGATTTAGGATAGAGCAATGGGTGCACGCCAGAGAGTGCCACGAAAAGCGTTGCCCACGGCAGTAACCGCTATTTACCGCGCCAAGCCCGACCCTACCCTGCATCTCGTACAAGTGTATTGTGGCCTTGACTTACAAGTCCCTGGGAACTCGACAGCCACGCAGTGAAGTCCCTGCATGATGGTGGTAAGAAGCTTGGCTACGGCGGAGTAATAGAGCCAATACGATGGCGTCAATACGAAGCTAGCACTCGCGGGCAGCTTGGTCACCATGCCTAGCAACGTTGGCCCCAGGACTGCACCTAGTTCGGCTAAATACAGAGGCGCATTGAGGTGGTAGTAGGGTGAATGGCGCATGTCAAGGCTCAGGCGTTGCAACAGAGCCTGCAGTAGGACTGCGTTGGCCCATCCGACTCCCAAGGTGTGCAGGTCCGAGTGCGAGCTGACCAACGCGGTCGTCAGCAGGTGTGTGTAGAGGTGTTGTCGAAAGTCGGAAAAATTGGGATTCCACAGGGTCACAGCGCTGGAGCCCTGCGCCTGGGACGGAGCGTACAAGGTGTGCACAAAGCGCTGCACTGTTTGCTGACCCTTTGACGACAGCGGCCACTGATTCACGGGGTCAATAAATTCATGTCCAATAAACTCGTGGATGGTGGTTTGCAGTGCCGCATCATGGGCAAAATCTTGCTTACTAAACCCCCACACTTTGTGGCCTAGATACACCGCAATGGGCAGGGAAGGAACCGCCCCCGACGTAAAAAAGGTCAACTCAGTCATGGCATTTCGACCTTCTGGTAGGAGGTCAACGCAATGGCCCAAGATGGCTCCTACGGCAGGATGCACCAGGTCTTGAATGTAGGCCTGTTGAGCGTCTGGACGTGTGGCTAGGGCAACATAACTCGCTTTAAGCGCTTGTAGCAGCGACTGAATCCATGGACGGTAGCGGTGTTTCAATGCAATAGCTTGCTCGGGCGCGTGGTGCGCCGTAGCCTTGTAGTGGTCACCCATATTGCTCAACACCCCATCAACAAGCGCTACCCGGGAGGCCTTGAATTGCTGTCGGGACAAGGCCAGCCGGCCGGATCCTGCGTGCAGCAAGGGGGTCAAACGGCTAAAGAGAAACCGGTTTGGAAAGCGGCTGGCGAGAAGCGCTTTGGTCAATACCTGTTGGTAGGTGATGCGGTGGTCGAGTACGGTTTCAAACCACAGCGCAAGTAGCTGCGGCTCATACTGCCCAATTATCCGGCTCTGGTCTTGCGATAGGACGGGGGCCAAGAATATCAGCAACAGCCGATGGCGCAATGCGGGATCGGTGACCACGTCAAACGAATCGGCGCCAAAAGGGAGAAGGAAGTGACCCCAGGTCTTGTATCCAGTGCTCACAAAAAATCGAGCGCAGTCCGCCAGGGCCCACACGGCCGATTGGAATAGCTGATCAAACATGGAGATCGTTTCGTAATGGTTGGATGGTTTACGAACGGCTTCCGCGCGACTAGTTGCCAAGACGCATCCAACGACCCATTCTCGTAGCTTGGCATAGCACCCTGTGTCAAGCACCTGCAGACTGTCGAAATCAGCGATAGCACAGGGAGCGGGCCAGTCTAGTTGACAAGCGTTGGCCGCGACCTGCTCTTTTTCTAGAGCAAAAAGCTGGGCCAAGTCGCTGTCGTCAAGGTCCCCTTCGATTGCCCACCCATCCTCAGGAAGGGCAGGACTAGGCAACAGCTGGGCCGGGTTGATGGGAGACTGACCGTGCAACGCGGCCGAGTGTGTGCCGTCCGTTGTGGCAACATGGTCCTGCTTTGCCAGATACGCAGCGCTGTACATCGCGGAAAATACCATCACAATTTTGGCGTGTAACCGAAGTACTGCTCGAACGCACTTTCGACCGTAACGTGTGTGATGTTCCAGAATATCGCACCACGGTGGGTTTGCCAACAGGGACTTGATATTGGCCATATCTGTAGAGGTCAATGGACGACGCTCGGACAGGGCCGCCAAAAGTTGCTCGACGTAGCCCATAAAGCTGCACAGTAACCGAGTGCGAGCGCGTTGGTATCGCTCTAATCTAGGTTTGTCCTGTGGAAGCAACGCCCTGGTGCCATCAGGCTGGCCATTTGTGTGAGTGGTGGTAGCGAGGGAATCGGCCGTACGTGTTGCCATATGGGCAAATAATGGAGCCAAGACTGGCTGATGGTGTAATCGATTGTAGGCGTCCAGATATTCTTGAGCAACGATGCGCCAATGATCGTAAAACGCCCCAATGACCGCCAGTGGGTCACGCCGGAGCTCAATGTGCACCACCAGGGCAAAGTATAGTGCTTCCATAAATACCCGCCGGGCCGTAAAATCGCTCGCTTTAAAGTTGAGGTAGCTCGTCATTTGCGCCAGCGGCCAAGTGGCACGGATGGTTGGAGGGACAACGCGCAGAAACAGCAAGGTGAGCGCATAGTGATTGCCCAATGAGCCATACGTAAACGGCGGGTTTGAGGTTGCGGTGCGCGAGCTCGATTTGCTAGGAAACACCATGACCCGGGTTGGGGAGAGCTGCGAAATCAGTTGCAGTATTTCCTTGCGCCGCTTGGCCGCCAGGCGAGCCTCTCGAGGAGCAACAACGTTATACTGGGTCACCCATTGGCGCAAGGATAGCGCACATGTCTTGAGAAACAGATGAAAGCTCGTGTCCGTGTGCTGGGGCGCAGAGGAGCACTCTGCGACAAAATGCGGGTCCTTGGTGAGCAAAAAGGACGGAAATGCGTGGTGTGACTCGATAACGAGGTCGTCGAGACGTCTATCTGCCCAGAATCGGTACAACGTGACCAGTGGAGCCATGGTGGCTTCGCAGTGCCAGTATCCTAGAATTCGGTGGTAACAGGTTAACACGTGGCTGGCGTAGCGCTCCACCTGAGCGGATGGGCTCAAGGGTACCGATCGGGCAGTGATACCCAGCTCCTGGCATAACCGCACGACTGCACTGCTGGGATACTGGGTGGTTATGGAGGTGGTCTCTGTTCCAACGCGAGCAAGGAGCAGGCTGAAAATTAGGAGCTCATGCACCAAAGCCGAGTCCCACTGGTGTCCCACTGGCGTTTGCACGGCAGTGAGTCTGTCCTGACCCATGGCTGGAGCCGCACTCGTTTCACGCAAATGGCACCATGGCAACAGATGAAATGTAAACGCCCAAGCCTTATCGGCTTGGAAGCCTAACCAAGCCCAATGGGACGGCAGCTGCAACTGCCGCTGTGCTGGAGCCAAGCCAGCTACCCATGTTCTGGCATAATGCAGCTGGGCAAGGATGATATGGTTCAGGGCTTTCCAGAACAACGCATCGTCGTCCGGAAATTGGTCAACAGGTGCCAGAAAGCCCAAAGTTTGTGCATGCCGCACCAAACCCAACCACGTCGCACTCGGTGTCCAGAAAAAGGCCAGGCGCTCAGGATCGATAAACGCCGCATCCCATGCTCCCGTGGCCAAAAGCCGCATCAAGCAGTGCCATAGCTGTGCGGGCCAGCCCGTAATCAGCCGATTAAAGACCACTACATTAACGGTTCGTGCGCTGTCCATGGGACTAGGGCTTAGAGTCAAGCGATACATCCACACCAAAAGGGTAGACGCGAGGGCAACGCTACGAGCGTTTAATGTGCCCTGCCAGTCAGGTAATGACGAAACAGCAGCTGAGCCACCACTAGGAACGGGAACATGCGCTTGGTCGAGCTCGGGCGAATGCTGGCTCAGGGTTGCTCTGACGTGGCGTTCTGCTCGCACACACCAATCCAAGATGTACCACATCGTGGTTAGCGTTAGTTCCAGCGACATGGATTGGGCGCATTGGTGCCAACCAGGCATAAGATGCCCAGGTGCAGGTGCGTGTAATGGGCCACCTTTGCTGTTGCAGGGATGGTGCCGTGCTAAAAACTGACCGAGGTAAGCCAACATGCTTCCCATCAACTCGTCAACCGTGTTCAGAAGCACCTGCACCACGGATTGCATTAAGGCGTGGTCTACACGAGCTAGACCGTGGTGGATAAAATTCATGGTTGACTCAAGAAATCCCAGGCACTCGTCCACAATGGCCCGGCGTTTTGGCTGGTCTTCCATGCGCGGCGCCTCGGACGGAGATGTAAATGCCTGATCGCTAGCCTGTGACCTAGGCAGTGCTAGCGCTGACTGACTTGCATCCTGGTTAATTAACATGTACCATCGTGCATAGTACTGCGCACGACTGCGCTCCAATGCCTGGCGCCAGGCATTAAAGTCAAATCCAAGCGGCTGCAGTTGTCCGAAGCTGCAACCCAGCGGCAGAGGCGCATTGGTAGTTGTCAACTGCAGTTGGTTCACAAATGATTGGCAGGTTAAGGCAGCTGTAGGAATTGCTACAGCGAAGGCGCTAGCGTGGTCTGCACTTTTACCAGTGGTATGCGTTTGGTCACGGCCCGATAACCCTTGAACGCATGTAAGCAATTGGGCCAAATGGCCCTTACCAATATAGCTCTTTCCAGAAAACGTGAGTCCTGTGGGCAAGTACGCTACAGCCATTGGATCAAACCACGCGCAGGGCTGGGGTACGGCCAATTTGATCGGCTGGCGACTAGCGCTAGTGGCTGATCGATCACTACCCAGCGGCAAAGCGGGGTTCAATGGCTGATGGTCGTCCACGGATGGACGGTACGCTGCATACATGTCGGCACTAAACGCTTGATGGTCAGCAGGCAGCTCCTCTGGCTCACTGGGAAACTGTGAGTCAATGGAAGTAAGGTCCACGGTGTCAGTATCGACTATCAAATGCTCCATTCGCTCCGTGGTGCTGCTGGGCAAGGAAGACCTTTTGGATCGGAGCATCCTAACCTCACGACGTGTTTCACAAGCCATAGCACCGTTTGGCCTGAGATGTGCGGTTGCGCTGGGTGGCGAAAAGCGTTGTCGGGCACTATAGGCCTCGGACGAGGATGGAAGCCGTGCCTGAACGGTGCGGGAAATTTCGGAGCGAGATCGAGACTTTAAATCCAAGTGTGACGCACTTGCTATGAATCGGGTAGAGTCTGGCCGTACCATTGCGAAAGGATGATTGCTGGAGCGCTTGGTTAATTTCTGACGGGAAGGTGCAGATGGGTTAGGCAGGCGGTTAGCCAGTGGTGGCTCATCCGGGCTAGAGAGATGCGTAGTGTCTGAAGGCAATACGTCCAAGCCTGACTTTTCCCCGTTCGACCGTTGCGCATTCTGGTGGGTGCGTGAAACGCCCAAGTTCGTGGGTTGCTTTGTGCGACCAGTACGTTTTCCATTTGCATGGTCAATAAAACGAAACGACCGAGTAGTCTGTATTACTCTTGCCGGCGCTTTCTGGTGAGAGCTCAAAGTACGGCCAGTGCCATGCAACTTAAAGTAGCTAGGACGATGCAGTCGAGTCTGGCGTTGTAGTGTGCGTTCTGCTGTCGCCAGTGGTCGCTTTTCACGTTGACGAGACTTATAATCACTGGCACGAGTTTGATGCCCATGCAAGTTGGCTTGTCGCCAGCGCCGCATTGAATTTGTGGGTCGATCCTCAGGAATATCTTGCCACTCTTGGTGATCCGAACTGGGTGTGTCGGGTAATAAGGAAGCAGTTCGATGTGATGTGAGGCGCCGCCCAGGCGTCGTTAGCCGCCACTGCCGCAACCGCTGCCGCATTGGTGGTACTTCTGACCTCAAATTGCGGGGTTGCTTATAACACGTGCGGTGACGTTTAGACTTGGGTTGTTGCTCAGACGATGGCCGACGATTTCGTTGGTCAAGAAGTTGCTCAGGCGTCGGTGACGGGGGCCGAGTATGTTTGCGGGACTGTTTCACCGCAGTTGTCTGCTGCTTCCTGGTGTGCTGCGGACGTGGTTGAGAAAGATGTGATGGAGCGGCACGTCGAGTTGGTTTCTTAGATCGGTGCCTTGGCCGATGGGAATATGGCGGATCCACGGCCCGGGACGGGCCTGGTTTACGAGTAGCCAGCATAGTGACTAGGTCTGGCAAATCAGCACCCGAAGCCTCGGACTCGCTAGATTGATGAAGAAATGTAAACTCAAGGGGCGGCGGCAATGGTGGTGGGCTCGGTGGGTTAGAATTGGACAAACTATGCGCGGAGGATGATACGTGGTCGGGGGATGATTGAACTTGACGCTGGCGTCGGCGACCAACATGTGGAAGCTGTGGAGCAGCAGCCACTTTGGGACGAGGTCGATTATTCGTGGATGAAGAAGGTGATAGCGCTGTACGCGTCGAATCGGCGATATTGTACAGGGTTAAAAAGGACGCAGGAAGCTTTCCAGCCAAGCAGCGTTTTGTGAGCACCTGCTGGGACCGCTTGGGCCGATGGCGACGAGTCGATAGATCTGTGGTACCTGTGTGCTGGGCTTTGTCCGGAACATGCTTTGGTTGGTCGTTCTCCGGTGGATCCACTGTGATGACCGAGTCAGTGGCCGATGGGGAAGGATCGCTGCCATCGGTATCGGAAAGCAATCGGGCGTTATTGAAATGCCGACGAGGGCGTTGCGGTCGCCAAGCGTGAACCTTAGCGACCTCCTCATCATCAGATAAAGATGACGATGCTTGGTGGTGTGATAAAGGCAAGGGTGCATTGTGTGGCACAGCGCGGGATGATACCTGCATCGAATGCAAGTACCGGTCACGACGAAGGCGTCGTCGTCGCTGGCCTCGGGAAAAGCCTGGGCGAGCGCGCTTGTAGGTGATGATCGCTGGCCGGGTCATGGCCATTTCTCGGTGCAGTTGGGCATCTGCCGGTAAGACTGTTCTGGTCGACGGAAGACGCAACCCAGGTGATCGGGACCGGTTCGGAGATCGAGCTCGAGTTCTTTTGGCAGTTCGATTATCCGCCAGCACGGAGAGGTCTACATAACCCGCTTTGGGTGCGGGAAGCGTATCCGGCTGAACCCAAGCGCACAAAGTATACGGATACAAGGCGATCGCTTTGCGTTTGCGCAATGGGTATCGTGAGCCAGGCTGCTCTGCGAGCTCTGTCGCCTCGGTTGGTGGCGCAGGATCCATGGCCAACGACAGTGCTGGGATCAGAATTGCGCACAGCTTTTGGGACTGGCGACAGTGGGCATAGCCGGAGCAGCTGCGTCAATGACAAGGAACGCGACTACTTAGTCTTTGAGTTGACACCGACACTGGAAGACTCAAAACCGATTGTTAGTGCAAGGCGCTGAAATACGGCCACCGGGAATATCAACAAATCACTCTATACTACCAGGCTAAGCAAATGGAGAACAAACAAGTCTGAAGAGAGTGCTCGCGCGTCCAGCGCCTGTCTTATTCGGAACGGCTTTTTGGGGATGCGTCACCAACTACGCAACGAGGAGGGCGTTGCTAGCGACTCGTCTGTTAGGATAGTCCCATGAGCAACATTGTTGGTATTTGGCCCTGTATTTCCGCTTGATATGGCCACATCAGACGCACTCGGATACGCCACTGGAGCGGGTTGTTTTGGTTTGGCCTGGCGTTTGTTTAGCCAACATGGCCATGGGAGAAGTGCCCGGAATTATCACGTGGTTCATCATTGCACTGCAACTCGCCTGGGCACAAGTTACCCCATCCACGTCTGCCAGGGTAGTTTTAAACCCAAACTATTCCACAATACAACGATCCCAGCGCGCATAACCCAACACAGCCAGCTGTCATCCAATCTCAAGCCTGCGCAGCAGATTTCTCCAATGACGTTCTCAGCCTACAGATTCAACCAGAGGCGTGATGTAACTATATAGTAAAAAATCCCTTCAAAAACGACTAATCTAGCCTCTACCACCAGGCACTATCGCTTAGAGCCGCGTGGTCACCAAGCAGCAGGAGATACGAAAGGCTTAGAGGATGTAAAAACCATGCAATAAATTAGCAGGGTTTATTTACTTTATTATTAGTCGACCGCTGCATCGCATGGTTTAGTAACCACTGGCTGCTACGGATCTCGGTCGAAAAAGAAGAGGCATTGTGGACCCTTGCTGCAGGTCAGGCTCGGGCATGGATCGCACGCCCAGGTCGGAAAACGAGTGACTGCTATTGACCACTCACTGTGATAAAACCACGACTTTTGGAACGTGACGACAAGGGCTGTTGGCAGTCTGACCCCTGCTGACACGCCCTGGTCTCTTCGTGTCAATGATAGCATCGGTGCTGCGCTTAGGAACTGATCATTGTCCTCCTAGCGCGCCACCGACCCCAAACGAGTGTGGCAGCATTGATTTTATGGTGGCACCAGCGCTGCGGCAATGGCTCGCCTGCTTCAAGATTTGCACCGCTTGCAGCGATAATGGACCACACACCCAGAGGCGCAACCGGCAGTCGGACTGTGGATCGTCACACATTGCGGGCGGCGACCAATGGCCCACGAGCAAGCGGTGGGGTCGTGAGCCCAGGTGACCGCTATATATAAGAGGCCGCTCTGCTCCAATCTCTCCGAATACCTTCGTCTTTTCGCGCATTTTTTCATCATATCTCGCTGCTCCTGAGCGCAGGCTAGCCCCGTTTCGGTCATAAAATACATCGTGCCGCCCGCCTAAACTTTTATGGTGGCTAGGCCGTGATTCCCCTGTTTAGCGTGCACTTAAACGCCTTCCCGTGGTGACTGTGCCTGACGTCACGACGCTCGTCGCTTATTTTTTGCTCTCGAGCTGTAGTAGGCCTGTCCCTCGAGGACCTTGACGAACGTTTGTATTCCATTCTTTGTACGCCGACGCCCGAGCAAGGCCGCTCTATACTCGCATTTTTATCTTCTCACTTCAAAAACTACAAAAAAAGTACACAATACGTACAGTCACTGCATATTAGTCATACTCCACAGCCTGAACCGGCCTTCCACTACACTGCCCTTGCCTTGGTTTAGTACACTTGATGTTACTTTGCTTTACGACCACCGCGCCATTGCACGACCTAACGAAAGCAACGCCGATACTCTGCAATTCAAAGGCCGATATTGCCCTCCTCCCTCTTGCTAACCCCCTAGCCGCTGGCGTTCACGATCCACTCTGGTGATTAGCAGCAATGACAGGCTCCACCAACGGTGATCGTCACAACCCTGAGCTGTACGTGCCGAGCCACTGCCCGTCGGCGGCGCTCGCTGGTGCCGAGTCCGACCTGGACGCGCACTCCCAGGCCGGCGACTCCGACTCGCTCTCTGAAACCCACGGCGACGGCCCGCTGGCAACCCCGCCTAACACCACTGCCAAGTACTCATCCCATCCCATCACCGACGACGTCACCCCGTACTATGACTATCATGTTCAGCAGGCCCAAAACTACGAAGGTGCCAAATTGCTCGGCCAAAAGCTTAGCGCGGTCCATTTGGCTGATCTGGCCCACGCTGACGCTCACCACCAGCATTCGCACGACGCCGCTGACAGCGTCAACACCCACACCGTCGATGGCGAACTGCCGCTGGCCATTGGCAGTGACGTACACCGTGTGGCCCCAGGCTCAAGCAAAAAAGTAGAAACCCTCCCCGAAGCAGTGCGGCGGTCTCTGGCTGACAAGGTGGCCGATGTCACCCTGCAAGTTGAGGCCGAGGTGCCCGAATCGCTGCAAGAATCCTGTGTCGAATTGCAAAAATGCCGCGACTTGCGTCACCGCTACATGGCGGCGTCGCTACAGCGACCGGGAGATAACCCCAAGGACCAGGAAGACTGGAATATCTACCCACCGCCGCCGCCTCCGTCTTGGAAACCGCGTCCGCCAACGCACGTGCACCCACGAGCCCAGGACTTATACCTGCCATCCAGCCGAGCCAGCTCCCCATCACAGGGCAACGGGTTTGACTTGGACGAGTGTGAGATCCCGGGCGCTCATCTGTTTACTTTTTCCCTGGACGATACGGGCGTGTACCAGGTGTATGATTCCCAACCTGCTAATGGTGATGCGTTGCCCACGCCCGTATATCAGGTTCCCACCCTGCGCGACTACTTTCGCGACTTGGACTATGTCTTGAGCGTGGTTTCCAATGGCCCCACAAAGTCGCTGGCATTTCGCCGGCTCAAGTACCTGGAAAACAAGTGGCACCTCTACCACCTGCTCAACGAATACCAGGAGCTGGCGGAATCCAAATCGGTGCCCCACCGTGATTTTTACAACGTGCGTAAAGTCGACACCCATGTGCACCACTCGGCGTGCATGAACCAAAAGCACCTGCTTCGGTTCATCAAATCGCGCTTGCGCAAGTGCCCCAACGACGTGGTCATCTACCGTGATGACAAGCACCTGACGCTCCACGAGGTGTTTGAAAGCTTGAACCTCACGGCCTACGACCTCAGCATCGACACGCTGGATATGCACGCCCATAAGGACTCGTTTCACCGCTTTGACAAGTTCAACCTCAAGTATAATCCTATTGGCTCGTCGCGCCTACGCGAAATCTTCCTCAAGACCGACAACTACATCCAGGGCCGATATCTGGCGGAACTAACCCGCGAAGTCGTGTCCGATCTGGAAGCCAGCAAGTACCAGATGGCCGAGTACCGTTTGTCAATTTACGGGCGATCGATCCAGGAGTGGGACAAGCTAGCGTCCTGGGTGGTTGATAACAAGCTCTTTTCGCATAACGTGCGTTGGCTGATCCAGATCCCTCGCCTGTACTCCATCTACCGCATGAATGGCATCATGGACAACTTTGAAGCCATGGTACGCAACATCTTCCAGCCGCTGTTTGAAGTGACACAGAATCCGCAATCCCACCCCAAACTCCACGTGTTCCTCCAGCGCGTGGTGGGGTTCGACAGCGTGGATGACGAGAGCAAGGCCGAGCGCCGCATATACCGCAAGTACCCGGTGCCCAAACTGTGGGACATTCAGCTGAACCCCCCGTACTCCTACTACATCTACTACATGTACGCCAACATGGCCAATCTTAACCAGTGGCGCAAGCAGCGTGGTTTCAACACGTTTGTGCTACGACCGCACTGCGGGGAAGCGGGTGATACCGACCATCTGGCTGCTGCCTTCCTCACCTCACAGCACATCAACCACGGCATCACTCTGCGCAAAGTTCCCGGACTGCAGTACTTGTACTACTTGGAACAGATTGGTATGGCCATGTCGCCGCTGAGCAACAATGCCCTGTTTCTGACCATGGACCGCAACCCGCTGATGCAGTTCTTTAACCGAGGGTTGAACATCAGCCTGTCCACGGACGACCCACTGCAGTTTCATTTCACCAAGGAGCCCTTGATTGAGGAATACAGCGTGGCCACCCAGATCTGGAAGCTGTCGTCGTCCGACATGTGCGAAATGGCTCGCAACAGCGTGCTTCAGAGCGGATTTGAGCACCGCCTTAAGGCTCACTGGTTGGGCAAATCGTTCCTACAGCCCGGGCCTATGGGCAACAACATGCAAAAAACCAATGTGCCCAACACTCGCGTGACTTACCGCTACAACACCTTGCTGGAGGAGCAGCGCTATGTGAGCTACATTGCGCAAGGGGGCCGTCTGCCGCCGCCAGCTGTTGAGGCGCCGTTTCCGGACGCTGGAGCCGCGATCCCTTGTGGCGTCGCCACCGATGCTGGTGCTGCTGCCTGTGCGTCTCCCGGTCAACTAAGCGTGCAGCAATCGCCGCTGACCTTGGTAGCCCAGGGCCCCAACCAAATGGCGGTGCATATTCCAGGCATGGGCCTGGTGCCGGTCAATGTTCGTGCGGGATCCAGTCTGTCCACTTCGGTTCATGGCACACCTCACCTGGCGCCCCATATTTTCGCAGGATCCGATGCAGCGGTCGCCGCCGCCGCTGCCAGTGCCAAATCGAATAGCAGCTCTGCCCAGGGGAGCGGCCATTCCTCGTCTGTTTCCAGCAAACCGGGTGATGGCACAGCAGGAAATCCATCGACGGCTGTGGTTTTGAGCGGTGATACGAACCTAGAGGCATCGGAACCGCTTTGGTCCGCGTTTAAACTGCCACCACCCAAACAGCCAGTGGATGCGGACTCCCAGTGAAGCACGGTTATGCTTCGGGGTGCCGTTGGGGTGGTAGGTTAAGCTATAGGTGCTGCGCTATCAGCACGCTTCTGTTGGATTTTTTTCAGCCATGGACATTATTTACCAAATAAACACCTGTACTCTCTGGTCGCGTTTTTCTGATGCGAATAATGTATATTTGGAGAAAACAAAAGAGTTCGAAAAACCAGACATATCGAGGGGCAGAAATTGTCAGCAAGTACTATCACGCTTTTGCTCTACTATAAGAAAAAGGCGCTGTTAATCCACCAGCTGATACAGACCGCGTTCCCCAATCAGTAGGCTTGCTTCTAATCAGGCTCACTTTCGGCCTTTTATTGTTTTTTTTGTTGGCAATTTCATTTTGGCAATAGTTGTATTCTCCTCTCAGCATACGTACAGACCGCCAATGCGCCCCATTACCGTTTCCATTGTAAACGTTGGGTGTCGCTAATTACAGCTTTCATTTTGGTGCCATGTTCCTGTACAATCTGACCCTCCAGCCACCGAGCGTCGTTACGCAGGCCATAATTGGCAATTTTTCAGGGCGGAAATCGCAGGAACTGGTCCTGGCCCGCGCGACCCGACTGGAATTGGTGCGTGCCGATCTCACGACGGGTAAACTTGTTACCGTGCTAAGCCATGACGTCTTTGGTGTGGTGCGCTCCCTTGCGCCGTTTCGGCTCACGGGCACCACCAGGGACTACATTGTGGTGGGGACTGATTCCGGCCGCATCACCGTCTTGGCCTACGATGCCGACCGGAATCGGTTCCACGCGGTGCAACAGGAAACCTTTGGCAAGTCGGGCGTGCGACGTGCAGTTCCAGGGCAGTATTTGGCCGCGGATCCACGAGGAAGGTCCCTCATGATCGCCGCCATTGAGAAGCAAAAGATGGTCTACATTCTGAACCGCGACGCCACTTCGGATTTGACCATTTCGTCCCCGCTCGAAGCCCACACGGCCCAGACCTTGGTCTTTGCCTGCACTGCCCTCGACGTGGGGTTTGAGAACCCAGTGTTTGCTTGCCTCGAAGTGGACTATGCCGACGCCGACGAAGACCCCACGGGTACCGCGCTGGTGGAAGCAACCGACAAGGTGCTGACGTATTACGAGCTGGATCTCGGGCTAAACCACGTGGTGCGCAAGTGGTCGGACTCAGTGGATCGCAGCGCCAACCACCTCGTGCCGCTGCCTGGAGGCACACTGACCGACACGGCCTCCGAAGGGCCCTCGGGGGTCCTAGTGTGCTCGGAAGGGTACATTGCGTACCGACACCAGGGCGTCACAGAACACAAAATCCCTATTCCACGACGTCAAGCCGATGACCGCGTTGCCGATCAAGCACCAATGATCGTGGCATCGGTGGTGCACAAAATGAAGTCGGCCTTCTTTGCTCTGGTACAGACAGAGATTGGGGATCTGTTCAAGCTCACGGTGGACTACGATGGATCGACGGTACAGGCGTTGCGCATCAAATACTTTGACACCATTGCGCCCGCCGTAAGCCTCTGCGTCTTCAAGGCCGGGTTTTTGTTTGCCGCGGCAGAGTTTGGCAACCACACCCTATACCAGTTTGAAAAGCTAGGAGACGATGACGACGTGCCCGAATACAGCAGTGCTGCCATGCGTGAGCGCGATGCTCCGGTGTACTTTGAGCCCCGGGAACTCACTAACCTAGCGCCCATCGACGAGCTCGAGAGTCTGGATCCGCTGTTGGACACCACCGTACTCAACCTGGCGGACGAGGACACCCCTCAACTATATTCCTTGTGCGGCCGTGGTAGCCAATCGTCGTTTAAAGTCCTGCGTCACGGATTGGAGGTAGCCGAAGCAGCGGTGTCCGAGCTGCCAGGCAATCCCATGGCCATCTGGTCGGTCAAGCTCGCGGCTCAGGATCCGTTTGATGCCTATATTATCGTGGCCTTTGTCGACGCCACGCTGGTCCTGTCCATCGGTGAAACCGTGGAAGAGGTGCCTGACTCGGGCCTTTTAACATCCCAAACTACCCTGACCGTTCACCAGCTGGGCGACGATGCCCTGATCCAGGTATGCCCGCAAGCGGTGCGACACGTGCATGCCGATAAGCGCATCAACGAGTGGCGCCCGCCAAATAACCAAGAGATCTTGAAGGCCGCCGCGAACCAACGGCAGGTCGTGCTGGTGCTGTCGTCGGGCGACGTGACCTACCTCGAGCTGAATAGCTCGGGCCAACTCGAAGAATCGGAAGAAAAGGCCAATTTGGCCGAAGAAGTCACTGCGCTGGCGTTGGCGCCTGTGCCAGCTGGCCGGCAGCGATGCCCGTTTGTGGCGGTGGGGTGCGCTGACAGTACCGTGCGAATTCTGTCGTTGGAGTCGTCAAGTTGCCTCGAATCGCAAAGTATGCAGGTGCTCAACGCTGTGCCGCATTCCTTGTGCTTACAAGAGATGGCTGGCCAAGCAGCGCACCCTCAAGCGACCACGATGTACCTCTTTGTCGGTCTGCGCAACGGGGTAATGATTCGAACTGTGGTGGACCCTGTCGGCGGCCAACTGTCCGAGACTCGTACCCGATTTTTGGGGCCAAAATCTGTCCAACTGTTTGCCGTGGTTGCCAACGGGTTACCAGCCATTTTGGCGTTGTCCTCTCGTCCATGGCTTAGCTACGTTTACCAAACGCGC
Source organism: Dimargaris xerosporica (assembly GCA_027576955.1). NCBI lineage: Eukaryota > Fungi > Kickxellomycota > Dimargaritomycetes > Dimargaritales > Dimargaritaceae > Dimargaris > Dimargaris xerosporica. The sequence continues at coordinate 42,022 of JANBQA010000009.1, forward strand.
ACCCGGCTGACCCCGCTGGCCTACGATGCGCTGGCCTACGCCAGTGCATTCGCATCGGAACCGTGCCCAGAAGGCATCGTTGCCATTGCTGAGAACACGCTACGGATAGTCACTATCGAACGGCTCGGTACTGCCCTAAACCAAGCGTCAGTGCCCCTCAAGCACACGCCCCGCAGGGCCCTACACCACCCCACCCATCGTCACTTTATCGTGTATGAGTCGGATCACCGTCGCACCTTGGCTGGGGCCAGCACCCAGGAGGTGTCTGAGCCTGAACTGGCTGGCACCGAGCTTGCTCCCGCTGGGTGCTGGTGTTCGTGCCTGCGCGTGCTCAACCCGTTCAACGGCGAGACCACGTGGCTAGCTGACCTTCCCACCAACGAGGCCGTATTCTGCATGGCCCTGATTGCGTTTCACAGCGCTCCTACCGACGAGAACCCAATGCTCGTGGTTGGCAGTGCCTCGCATGTCAACCTCCAAACCCGCGCATTTACCGCTGCGTATCTCTCTACCTACCGTTTTACCGCTCAAGGCACTCAACTTGAACTGGTCCACCGAACCGATGTGGATAGCATTCCGAACGCCATCACCGAGCTGCAGGGCCGTGCTTTGGTGGGTCTAGGCACCACGCTACGCATCTACGACCTGGGCAAGCGCAAATTGCTCCGCAAATGTCAAACTACAGACATTCCTCGCGGCATTGTGACGCTGCACACCCATGGTTCGCGCATCGTCATTGGCGACCTTCAAGAATCGGTGCACTACGCGCTCTACCGCCCGCAAGAGAACCGTATCGCCATCTTTGCCGATGACTTGCTACCCCGCTGGACCACCGTAACCTGCCCACTGGATTATGATACCGTGGCAGGGGGCGATCGGTTTGGCAACTTTTATGTGTTGCGGTTACCGGACGAGGTATCGCGCAAGATTGATGAGGACACGACGGGGAATCTGCTGTACCATGAAAAGAACTACCTGCAGGGCGCGGCTAACAAGCTCACGCATGTAGCCAACTTTTACGTTGGCGATACGCTCACGTCGCTGCAAAAAGCGGTCATGGTGGCCGGTGGGCGCGAGGTGTTGATTTACACCACGCTGCGAGGAGCCATTGGGGCAGTCATCCCTTTTGCCGCCAAGAGCGACATCGAGTTCTTTCAGACCTTGGAGATGCACCTGCGCAGTACCAGCCCTCCGCTGTGTGGGCGTGACCACCTGGCGTACCGTAGCTACTATCAGCCGGTCAAGGCCGTGATCGATGGGGATCTCTGTGAGCAATTTAGCCTCTTGCCGCTGGTCAAACAGGACCAGATTGCCGAGGAGATGGATCGCACCGCCACCGAAATTTCCAAGAAGTTGGAGGATATGCGGTCCATGTTTGCTTTTTAGCCAGTTAAGCTTACTCGTCGGTGCCATGATGAAATACTGTGCGGCACTTTGGCTTTTACAAGTGTTTATTGCTGTTCACTCTCGGATCAGCTGCTCACTGCTCCTACATTATGGTTACGGGTGGTTCTTTTGTTCTCCTTAATAGACGCTGCACACGAAAAGACAAAAAAAAAAGAAAAACACAGGCCCAGGATTACTTCATTAGAAGGTGTATGGTGCTGTAATGACCCAAAGATCCACCTGATCAATCCCAGCTCTTGTCACGATCAACACACAATGGCATATCCGAGACTCGCTCTATTTTAACGCTTCGCAGTCCCGGCGCTCAACTGTCCGATCGGGGCGACTCTGCGTCACGGGAATCCACATCTGAGTATGGCGATCGGTCCCGGCGCTGCCGGCTATGGTCTTTTTCGCGCTGTACTCGTCGCTCGCGACGCAATCGACGCCGATAAGCGTCCTGGGAGTCGTATAGGGAGCGTCGCAGCGAAGACGACGGGTGAATAAAGTGCATAAAGTTGCAAAACCCGCCATGGGTACACTCGTCCATCTCATAAAGCCGACAGTAGGCCTCACGGAAATCAGACACGGGCGACAGCTCCGCGTGGATGGGCTGACCACGGTAGTACCGCTGGTTCAAGTGTTCGACTGCGCGTTCCGCATCGGTCTCCTTGTGAAAGAGCACGTACACGTTGCCCGCCAAGTGGTCGCTGTCGTTGTCGCACACATTCATTTCCTCGATTTCACCGTATTTGAGGGCAATCTCGGTAAACAAGTCCTCGTAAAACGCGTCAAAGTCGTCCTGCACCTCGCGGCGTGACATCCGTGCTGACTCGGAGGCGCGAGCCGGATTGCGGTAGAGATTGGGCATCAGCACCGTGGGCGAAAACGTGGGCTTGACATGCTTGCGCGAGCACCGGTCACCATGACGGCAGGCTCCAATTTTAAAGTAGAACGAGCAGTTGACCTTGTCTTTTTCTGTGCCGTAAATCGACGCGAGGTGGTCAGCCATGGTGTGCTGTGTGGGCAACCAATTGCTTGGAAAGTAGACGCCAATTGAAACTGGTGGCACGATGGTAAGAATAGCGATAAAAATAAATAATGGGAAAGAGATTGCTAATAATGGTCAATGGGCAAGCCATATCAGGCGATACTCCAGAAAAAAAGAAATAAATGAACCACTGCCTTGGACGGTCCCGATGTTTTGTAGCCAGGATATCTGTGGTAACGTGCGCTATCGCCAGTTCGACCGATTAAGCTTACTATGCTGACCCAGAGCCAGCGCTTTCAAAAAACGTGTAATCACGTGCTTGCGAGCGCTGCAGGCCATGTGCGCACTGGTGGTGAGGTCTTGAGCCAATGTTGCATTTCTTGCTTAGAAAACATGCCATCGCTGCATTAACCATCACGCCACCCACCTTTTTTTTATTCTTTCGTATTCTCTCCTATTTTTTGTCTCGTTCACTCACTTAGTCATCCGTTTGGCTACTTATTGCATTTTCCCAGCCCACCATGTCGTCGCTCACCGGTGCCAACAGCACGGGCAAACTTAGCCGTGAGGAGTACCGCCGGCAAAAGGATCTCGAAGCAGCGCGCAAGGCCGGTACGGCGCCTGCCGAAGTGGATGAGGAAGGCCGCGACATCAACCCACACATTCCGCACTACATGGTCAATGCTCCCTGGTACGTTGCTACGGGCGCACCTTCGCTAAAACATCAGCGGATCCTCCCCACCTTTACTGGAAAACATTCCGACGCCGACAAGGGCAAGGTTGGCAGCGAGCGTTTGAACCAATGGTACGCTCGCGGGCACAAGCAAGGTCCAGCAGCGACAAAGTACCGTAAGGGTGCGTGTGAGAACTGTGGCGCCAAGACCCACAAAGCCCGTGACTGCCTGGAACGGCCGCGCAAACAGGGAGCACGGTGGACGGGACAGGACATCAAACCCGACGAGGTCATCGCCGAGGTCAACCTAGACTTTGAGAGCAAGCGGGACCGGTGGAATGGTTACGACCCCAAGGACCACCGCAAGATTATTGACGAATGGGAACTGATTGAACAGGAGCGCAAAAAGCGCAAGGCCGAAGAGTTGGACCGCGCCCTGCGGGAAGGCAGTCAAAATGATGGCGACAAGGCCACGACGGAGAAACTCAAGCGTGCTGCTATTGGCGATGACTCAGATGACAGCGACGCCGATGACGACCGGTACGCTGAACAGGCCGATATGCCTGGGCAAAAGGTCAATACCAAGACGCGAATCACGGTGCGTAACCTGCGCATCCGCGAAGACACGGCCAAATACCTGCGTAACTTGGATCCCAACTCGGCCCACTATGATCCCAAGACCCGGTCGATGCGCGACAACCCGTACAAGGGCCAAGAGGCCAGCGCGGTGCCCTTTGCGGGGGACAACTTTGTACGGTACTCGGGGGAGGCTTCGGATATGGCCAACCTGCAGCTCTTTGCGTGGGAAGCCAACGAGCGTGGCAACAGCAGCGTGCACCTACAGGCCAATCCTACCCAGGGCGAGCTGCTGCACCGGGAGTTCAAGGCGAAAAAAGAGACGCTCAAAAAAGATATCAAGAGCTCGATTTTGGACAAGTATGGGGGCGAAGAACACCTGCAAGCTCCACCCAAGGAGCTGCTGCTGGCCCAGACCGAAAACTATGTCGAGTACTCGCGGACAGGCAAAGTCATTCACGGGCAGGAACGCGCTGTCAACCGATCCAAGTACGAAGAAGACGTGTTTCCCAACAACCACAGCTCGGTGTGGGGGTCGTATTGGGAGGATGGCAAATGGGGGTACAAATGCTGCCGCGCCACGCTGCGCAATGCCTATTGTACGGCCCAAGCGTGATCTATACGTTTATTGTGTCCCCTCACTCTTCCATTGTCCCATCCCACCACATTTTATAGTGCTTGTAATACATTTGGGGATTACAGTGAATAGCCCAAGGGGAGTTTTTGTGATGAATTGTATGCCCTGAGTCGCCATGACATTGCAGGTGTGAACAAACAAACGTGCCTTGTACTATAACCGATTTTTAATAAACTTATCATTTAGTGACTCTCATCCTCTCTACTTTCCCCAGACTTAAACAGTGCACTTTCGTTACAGCCACAATCAATCTTGCTTGCGAGCACGGGCTGTTGCTTGGCAATGCCACGTATACTCGCGCTGCAAGAGGTACGGAATCGTCTCGGCCGGATCACGTAGATACAGGTACCGTGCAAGCGGCGTTTGAACAAACCATTGCGCCCAGCCCCACCGCCGAACGCCGTAACGCAAGCCTACAAAATAGCCTACTGCTACCACCGATCCCACCACTAACCCTGCCAGTACTTGGTAGGATGTGTGGTACCACAGGTACACCCTTGGCCATGCATGGTGAAGCAATAATGGGAGAATTTCCAATGACGCTCGCCATGTGAAAAGTAGGTTGTGATTAGCCCAAGGCACCGGTGGATTGACACTCGGGCATCCGAGCCCTGAGCTAGCAATGCATGCCTACGCACCGCTTCTTCCATGCAAATCCCACTGACCGTGAGTTGGCTTACCTGGAGTACGCTACTATCCCGGTAATGGCTATCAGCGCACTAGCGACCAGCAACTTCCATCCAGTGGCGCGAATCCCGACACTAGTCATAGTCGATTCGCAGATGGCATCAACGTGGAAACAGTATCCACCTCGCTGCGTTAATACGTTGCCCGCAATAGTCGCAATTCCGGCAGCGCAGTTTGTAAGAAAACTGTCACTGACTCTTATGCGTGCATACGAAAGAGAACTTACTAGGTATGCAAATGGAGGATACCAAACACGGCAAAAAATGCCATAAACTGTGCGTGGCTCGAGGGCATGCCATAGCCGGTTCCTAGAAACGACGTTGGGCGGTGCTGGGCAATATATGACTTGCATGCAAAGTTGACCACTTCATTGCCGAGCTGGCCGGCGAGCATGAGCACAGCAGTCAACTCGCGACGAGCAATAACCCACGTTGCGTAGGCGCACAACAGGCCCAGTGGAACGAGGCTGGCGTAGGCCATGGCAAGGCTTAGGGGGTCATTGGCACGATACTGGACATGCGTCAGCGAGAGCGCGCTGAGAAAGTCGGGGTGAGGGGGTCCTGATGACCCGCTGGTCGACCAGGTAGCCATGGCGAACCGAATGCAATTGAGTACAAAGCTGCGCAGGGTATAAATAATGTCAAAGTCCTGGGCCTTTCCATCAGTACATGGGGCCGCACTGTTATAACCTGATGGTGGGGCAATGGTTCAGTGCTGGCTAAGTAACGCTCATGGCTCAGCTCCTTCGCGGTTCTGACCTCACGTGTGCGGACAAGTATTGGCACCAGATTATAGATGTACATTGCCTTTATTATCTTTTCAGTAGTCACTGGCGTGTTGATTTCTGCTGACCTCAGATGGCAGGGCATCTATAGGCCCCCCAGAGACGATGTAAGGCAAATAAATAAAAAAGGGCGCAGAGCCAGTATGGCATGGTGAAAATAATGCGAACGAGTTGCTTCCAAGAGACAATTTAGTCAAGAAAGCACGAAAAAAGAACACTAGGCCCGGCCCTGCATTGACTTTGCAGAGGCTATTGCTAAGCACACTAGGTACAATTGCCTAAGCTACTGCCATAAGGAACCAAGGGATAGCCATGACCCCAATGCCCTTTTGAGGACGCTGGGCAAGTGCATCAAGATGCCAGGGTCTCGTTAGATTCAGCGCATTGCTTGCGTTGGAATTCAATGGTAAGTTTATTGACAGTATTGTTTTGTTTCTGCAGCAGTGGATGCGGTGCTCTTTATCGCATATGTCACCTGTGCTAGCTACTAACCCCGTTCTTTATGCATCTCTACCTTCTACTTTTGTGTATGGGAATTCTTCCCGCTTCACTCTACTTCCATAATTACCTAATAATATGGGATTGGCGGCAACTATCGTTGCAAAAAAGGCCATAGCATAGCTGGTAGGCAGTGGGCACGAGACACCAAAGTAAACTTCATTTTGGCTTACCGCTCGCCCAGACGCTTCCGATTGGCACTTCAGGTTCCTTGTGTCGTTTGGCACTCTTTGCCTGTTCCTCCCCGCAACCTCATACACTAGCCTCAATATCTACCCTTGGCGAGTGACGCGCATCCGCCACCTTGGCCATTGCACTCTACATGTCGTCAAGCCACGGTCACCCAGCTCAACTACTTCTACCGCCGAACCCAACAAGACCCACCTACCTGGCGTACCAAGCCAATTCACCCCAACGCTGCCATGGCAGCCAAGCCGCCGCCCAACACGGGTCTCGTGTACGATGCCCGTATGAAGTTTCATGCACCCATGGAGCCAGAAGAGCTGCATCCCGAGGACCCACGGCGCATTTGGTATATATTTGAGGCTCTTCGCAAAACTGGCTGTGTCGACCAGTGCCTGCGCATCGACGCCCGCGAGGCGTGCACCGAGGAGGTGCTGCTCTGCCACGACGAAGCGCACCATACGACCATTACCAATAGCCAAACCATGCCCCAACTGCAGCTGGAAAAGCTTGCGGGGCAGTACAACTCCATCTACCTGTGCCCCGAAACGGCATACTGCGCGCGGCTCTCGTGTGGCGGATTGATCGAACTGTGCAAAGCCGTGGTCGAAGGCCGAGTGCGCAATGGGTTTGCCGTGATTCGACCGCCAGGGCACCATGCGGAGCGCATTGAACCCATGGGGTTTTGCTTTTACAACAACGTGGCCATTGCCACCCGTTATGTGCAAACTCACCTCAACGTGGGCCGCGTGCTGATCGTCGATTGGGACATCCACCACGGCAACGGTATCCAAGAAGCGTTTATCGATGATCCCAATGTACTCTATTTTTCGATTCACCGCCACGATGACGGCACTTTTTACCCCGAATCGCCCCTAGGCAACTATGACATCGTGGGCCTTGACAAGGGCGCCGGTTACAACGTCAATGTTCCTTGGCCCTGCTCAGGTATGGGCGATGGGGATTACTTGCACGTATTTGATCGGCTCCTGCTGCCCATGGCGCGCGAGTTCGCCCCCGAGCTGGTCATTGTCGCGTCAGGATTCGATGCCGCCATGGGCGATACCATTGGCGAATGCCTGGTGACTCCGTCGGCGTATGCGCATATGACCTATCTTCTTAAGAGCCTTGCCGGTGGCCGCCTGGTGCTGGCCCTCGAAGGTGGGTACAATCTCGATGCCATTGCTAGTTCCGCGCTGGCATGTGTGCAGGCCCTGCTCAACGACAACATGGATGGCTGGAACACAGTCATCTCACACAAAACCACCCGCCGCCAGTCATCCAGTACTTCAACCGCTGCCCCGCCGAATGGGATGTCACAGGTCATGTCACCAGCCAAAAGCACCTTGGCGTTCCCCAGCAGCAGTCAGGAGAACTTGAATATCAATGTGTTGAGCACAGCCTTGAAGCAGATGGCCTCGGGCCAGGCCTCACGCGTCGGCCCATCGCTGCCCCATTTGAACCCCAAAGCCCCCTCGCAGGTGTGCCTGAACACGATCGACAAGGTTATCCATGCCCACCAAAAGTACTGGGCCTGCCTGGGGCCTACTCCCAAACTTAAGGCTGATTACGGCGATACATTGGTGCCACTGTTTAACCTCGTGAATGCATACAGCAAGTACCGCCTCGATTACTTGGCCTCGGCGGGGTTTTTCCCGCTGACCTCATCGCGGTTTAACCTGGTGCCCCGGGGCTCAACGGCCGCCCACCAATCCTCTTCAGCTCCAGGCACGGCTGGTTCGTCACTGTCATCCGTGGCCTTTTCCTTTGCCGCAGCACAGCGGAAAGCCAACCTCGCTAACTGCCCGCTTACCAACGAGCTCCTAAAGCGCCACATCATTGCCACCACCGACTTTCGTACCCGCGATGTCCTGGTATTGTTTGTGCACGACAGCCCCGATATGCGTGCTCTGACTGTACCAGGGAGCAACGTAATTGACGAAAATGAATCGTTTGCCGTGGACAGCTACCTGCGATACGATGTCAATTTTACCAAGCTAGGCTACGGCGTCATCGACGTGTGTGTGCCCTATCAAAAGGCCGTTGGCGATCCAGCTGCAATGACCGAAGGCCTTAATCAGCTGATGTTGCTGCTGTGGGATACGTGCATCGATTCAGCGCGGGCAAAAACCATCATGCTTGTTGGCAGTGGGGCAATGGGATGCCAGGCACTGACCCACTTGGTCTCCTTTCGTGGTAAGGAGCGCACCCGAGTTTGCTCAATTGGTGATTTTTCTTTATGTTTCTTTGCTGTGTCCTTACTGGGACTGCCATTATGCCATTGTGAGGCTTTTGGCCAGTAACTCTGGACTTGGGTAGTATGAATGTTCTGCACCTTATGATATTTATATGTATGTATGTGCTTGCAACTGGCCTTTTTATGGCTCTTGCCATGCCTAGGCATGGACGGGCGCTGCGTTGGTTACATAGCGATCCCTGGATCCCTGGAGCCAGGCGGACCATTGGTGACCCCAGGGGAAACGCCAGCCAAAGTGAGCAAGCGCAAAGTCGCGTGGTATTACGAAGTAAGTGATAAGGTCAATGGATAGCCCAGCGCATGAAAAATCTTCTAGAGTATACTCTGGTAGCAGAAAGGGCTGCATTTGTATTCCAGTCTTTGGAAATTCGGCTTGAAATACTCACACGCTGGCTTGGTTTCTGCGTGGGCGGGGGTGAGGTGTGATTTCGGTTTGGGTATAGAACACGGCGATTGGGCTCCATCCTCAAAACCCTCTGGTGTTGGCCACCAACGTGAACCAACTCTATGGGCAATGCTTTCCGCTGGGAAAATACCACCCACGGCTCGACGACACAATGTACACCAACCTGCCCATCGTCACCGATCACCTAAAGGAGCTGGTGCTAAAGACCCAGCCCCAGGCATCCGATTCAGCAGCGCAGTCGTAGGCTTTGGTCAATGGTGATGGCGCCCTTTTGGCTCTGGTAGAATATAAAAGGAAGGCACTGGATGGCACAATACAAATGGCTCACGTTCTGTTAGCACCATGCCCACCCACTAGCTGTTTGAACGTGCAGCAGAATTGCTGTCATATATGGCAGGATCGGCTTTTATATGCAGTAGGGTAGGTTTGTAGTAATCCCAAGGCCGACTATCGTTTACACCTTGCATTACATGGCTCAGTCATGGTGTCTTCGCCAAGGCGAGGCCATGGGCCCCTGGGAACTAGTGACCGCTCGAATCCTAGGCTATTGCGGCTGCTGTCTGCCTTGTTCGCCGTCGGTTTCCATCATACCATCATCATCCGAGCCATCGGTGGTATACTCGCTACCGTCTGAGCCGCTGGCATCGTCGTCGTCGCTCTCCGACCCGTCTTCTGTCTGGCCCATGGTGTCGCCAGCGGGACCGGGCTGAATCACAGAGTACCCTTGGGGCCGCTTGGTGGCTTCCACACGCAAGTTCTCCAACATGCGGTAATTGCCGGTGACGCATTCCTTGTACAGCCGGACAATGAGCCGGCCGAGGTGACGTGGACTTTCGTCCTCGACCACGGTATCGAATTCGTCCGACAGAACCTGTACCAGCACGTCCTCCACGTCTTCGGGCTCTAATCGCCGACCACGTTCTCCGACATACCCCACAAGCGTGTCAATCAGCCATTGCTCTTTTTCGCGGGATTCGTCGCCGCCCCACCCTTGGTCCACGGCGCTGCGCAGCACGGGCCAGTTTGTCAGCAGGATCTGGAGGCCCTCGGCAAACGCCGCTTGATTAGGGTGTGTTGCCATGGGCAGCGTCAAGGGATTTGAACCCCTCAAAAAAATGACTTGGCAGACAGGCGCAGGTAACAGGAGGTGTCGACCAACCCAAAATGCTCAATGCAATCGGCAGCTAAACTCAGTACAGACGCGCCAATGCGTCGACGCAAGGCTTATGGTACAGGGTGTTTGGCCATTGGCTCAATGCGAGACAGCCATGGCGCCACCTTTATTTTTTTTCTACGCTTCATTGGTCTCAGTGCTATCGCTTTTTTAAAAAAAAATACACACATAAACTCTTCGCGTGTGGAGTACTCCAGCCCGGGTTTCGACCGTGTCCCATCGGTGGGACAAAAATACAAACGTTGGACTGTGGCGCCAGGTTCAGAATGTGCTGGGGATGAGCGATCCACCGATGCTAGTATGTGGCACCAAACTGCTCACGGTACTGCTGCATCCGAACCAACGTATCGGTGTTTTTATCGTTGGCGCCCAGGTAGGCCATAATCTTATCAAGGGTGATTACTGCCTTGACTGGGATACCAAACTCTTGTTCAAACTCTTGGATAGCCGAGCGCTGCGTGGTGCTTCCTTTTTCCTGGCGGTCGATGGCCACGACGACGCCGACGGGAATAGCGCCAAGGGCCTGGATAATCTTGACGCTTTCGCGGATGGCCGTGCCTGCGGTGATCACGTCGTCCACGATAAGAACCCTGCTGCCAGCGGTGAGCGGCGCTCCCACGGTGGACCCACCTTCACCGTGGTCCTTGGCTTCTTTGCGGTTAAATGCGTAGGGAACGGACTGGCCGTGCTGCTGGTACAGCGCAATGGCCGCGCTGGTCACCAGTGGGATGCCCTTGTACGCTGGCCCAAAGAGCACATCGGCTGCAATGCCGCTGTCCCGGATAGCTGACGCATACAGCGCCCCCAACTGGGCCAACGCCGCCCCCGAGTTGAACTGGCCGGCATTGAAAAAGTAGGGGCTCTTGCGGCCGGACTTGAGCGTGAACTCGCCAAACTGGAGCACCTGGTTGGCAATGGCAAACTCGATAAACTCGACTTCGTAGTCCTTCATGCTGGCTATTTGGCAACGAGGTGGGGTGGCCTGAACGAAGAAAGGCAGTAATTAGCAGTGGATAGCCCAAGGTACATCCCTTAAATTAAAGGCCGGTTTGCTCGCGAAACCTACACCAACACTTTTTTCTACTGGGACTTTTCCCTGCACTGCCCAGCGCTCCAGTGACTGGGAGAATAAAGTTGCCGAGTGCAAGAAAATGACCCGCCTTGCCCGCTCTGTTCCGATGGCGGTTTCAAATGTCACAGTCGCGCTTATCATGTGCGCAGACCGGCAGTGGAGGGGAGCAGTAGCTGCGCTCGAACCAGGCCAGCCCGAGGATTAATGCCTTCACCCTAGTGCTCTAAGCTGCTACATTCTATTCGTTCCCTTGCCACCATGTGGCGTATGTGCAATTCTGCTGTTTATCACTAGCTCTATTCGGCTATTTCCGCTTCCACCATCCAT
>JANBQA010000009.1:59565-75419 GCA_027576955.1 Dimargaris xerosporica
TGGCGGCCAGCTGCACGGCAAAGAGCCAAGTGCGGACTCGTTGTGGCACACCAGCGCAAGGGCGTCTCGAGGACAAGTACGGTGGCCGGTGGTACCGGTGGGTTCACCAATATATCACTTACGTTGTACACGACGACAAAAGATGTTGTCACGCCTGCAAAGCGAACGGAAAGCGAAAAAAGAAGATAGCAGCCTCTGGAAAGTTCCAAATCCACAGCCAGCGCAGTTTGGACTAAACCTTGGAGCTGCGCTGGCAGCAGGCCAGGGGCGGCTCTTTATAGCCTGGCTTGAGAATACCAGCACAAGGGGACACTGGTGCTGCTCCACACTGCATAGAGCAGCCACTGGCCGGGGGGGTGATGGTGAAAGATGAGCGGTCAGCAAAGAGTGGTCCAAAGTAAAAAAAACAGACCCAGGCGCCCATAACCCAGCCATCTAGGGACCAAGTGTCCGTCCTTTGACCCCGGCCGCTGATTGGATGGGACCTGGCATGGGCGCGGCCTATCGGGCCCACCACAGGCTGCCCAAATTGGCGTTGCTGGGCGATCCACTGCGTGCTGCTCTCTCTCGTTCCCGCCACCCGCTTTGTGCTTTGCGTTGTAGCTTGGCGGGCGTTGGTGTGTCGTGGTTTTTTCTGTCTATTCAGGACGCTGGCTTGCTGCTGCCTAACGGGAATGGCGGTCGCTGCCAAGGCTGTAAGTTTGTTAGATACGCGATCCTCTTGACACAAATCCAGCGCCGATATAGTACTCTCTAAAAGATATGGCGATACAAGAAAATAAATCCTATGACATTACGCATTGAGCGCTTTCACGTCGCTTTTACCATCACAGTCGGTGCAGGCGTACTCTTGCTCACTCGGGCCTATTTTTTCACTTTACTTTCATTCCCATCGCCATTTAGGCTAGGTGAGAAAGCCCTCCGTGGTAAATAGTAGCCAGCGATGCAAGCTCTGCCACCTGTCTCGCCTAATTTACAATTTACCTGACCCGCAGCAGCGCTAGCTACGACCGAGGCTAGAGGCTACTGGGTCAGCCGCTACGATTCATCTTTGTGTGTTGATGTTGGTGGTGGGAACCATGGCAATTTTTCTCGCGCTTAGCCATACCACAATGACGTTTGTCGGATATTTTTTAGTGCGGCCCAGCGCTGCTTGGCGAGCTACCGCGATTGGATGCACCGGCGAATGCAATACGTCGTACACGCCAACTGCTAGTCAAATTACATTAGTGTGGTGTCGTGGGTGCAGCAAGCTCCGTCCACCGCCACTCGGCTAAAATATATTTTGCAAAGTCAATACAGAGATGGAGTGAGTGAAAAGGGCCAAAAGCATGGCACCCGGAACTTGCAGCAATAGCTTCTGGCGAAACGCCAACAATGCTTTTCTGTGACAAGCGTGATCAAGCAAGATCGTGGCTATTGCAGGCTTCCGATCCGGCTTGAATGCAACCAAGAGGTCATCAAGGTGCACGCGCTCCTGACGCTGACGAAGCGCTTCGGGGCATTGCAGCCAGCGCGCTGGGCGCCACCACATGTCTGCTTGGCCTAGTCACTAACATCGCAGGTACAGCCAATTATCGCCACGGCCCCCTCCCCACATGCGCAAGTCCAAACACTCGCGAGTTTAGTGGTGAAACATTTTTTTTCGATAGGAGATGGCTAATCAAAATTATCTGGCCTGGGTGTGCGTTGCGATAAATGTATGAGTGCGTCTGTTTATTCTATATTGCTAAGCAGGTTTGCCCAGCACACTCATGGCCCTGGTTGTTGCAGTGAAGGACCAAGGCTAATCAGTGGGCAATCGCCCTCCAAAAAAACGATAGTGATTGATGCGCGTGCCCGCTCAACCTACTGTGTGCGCCTGCCGCCACAGTTTTCGACCCAGTGTTAATTCGATGCATGGAAACATGATGCAGATTCACTCAATACCCTGGTCGCCTTACAGGTGTCGTGCTATATGAAGGTGTTGAAGCAGTCTAATTTGTAAAACAATAGCACAGTATTTGTCAACCGCCAGGTGTGTGAACGGCGCTGCTTTACATGGCGGTTTTCGTTATTTTTTCGATGTCTTTTTCTACCAATGTCCTTTTGCGCCAGTGCAAACAAGTTATTTTGTAGGCTGCACTGTGGAAAAAAATATGACACCAAAAAGCCACCAACGCCATGCTGATTGAAAACAGTGTTCGATAATTAGGTGCATAGCCCGAAAAGCGAAAACTGGTCGAATGCAAGGTATATAGCCTTGGGTCATCCTGGACTAAGGGATCCAAATCATAGCCGATCACGGGTTGAACATCGAATACTTTTTACCCAACCCCATCTCCACACAGGTCACAGGTGTGCATGTACTGTCTTGATCCACCACCATGATGCAAAAGATGGCAGTATTCTGAATGAAGCATCATTTTTATAATATAAACAACAAAGTGTCTGGGCAATCTGCACTGATAAAGAGTGCATTGTTGCAATAAACATAGTGAATTTAAATAGTGTACGACCAAGCGCAAGAATCATTGACTGCACTTCATCTTAAACCACATTAGCCTAACAAATAGAGAGAGAGAGAGCCGTTGGCTCCACAAAGCCAGCGTGCACTTAAGGGTATTAGGGATAATGGTACAAAAGGGAACTGGCCCTGGACAATCAGCGCAACGACCGGCGCACATCCAAGGTCGGTGGGATAAACTTGCAGATGGCCGCGTACAGCCCATCGGCGGATATCGGCTTGGTCACGTACTCGTCCATCTGGTGGTCGATACACCGTTGCCGGTCACCCATCATCGCGTGCGCCGTCAGCGCAATAATCGGGGTACGCGGTCGGTTCTGCTCCGCTTCCCAGCGACGAATACGCTCGGTGGCCTCAAACCCGCCCATGACGGGCATTTGCACGTCCATGAGCACAATGTCATAGTCGTACTTGGTCACCGCTTCCACCGCCAATGCGCCATTCTCCACCATGACCACCCGGTGTTTCCACTTGCGCAAAATGCGCTCAGCGATGCGGCGGTTGATGTGATTGTCCTCGACCAGAAGAATATCGAGGCTACGCATCGCCAGTTGCGACGAGTCGTGCGGCTTGGGGTTCGTTTCCAGCGCTGGCAGAATAGCGTTGCCCACAGTGGACAGGTGGCCGCACTCGTCAAAGTAGGAGTTGATGCCGTTGTCACGAAGTGTAGCAATGTCCAGGGTTCCCGGCTGCCGTTGAAAGTACACAATGGGCACAAAGCGCAGCGACTCGAGCTTTTGCCGGATTCGGTCCACCGCCGCAAAGCTGGACGTGACGATGGCGCCATAGTCCCAGCTTGGTTTGCCGTCTTGGCCCTTGATGGCAATTTCGTCCACGTCCGGCGCCAACACGACTTTGAGGGTCAATGCTTCAATGTACTTCTTAATCTTCAAAACGGCTGCATCCGTGGGGTCGTCAATAATTAGGATGGGCAGCTCCTGATGGATCAAAAATTTGTTGTGATCAAACATGTCCTCGGAGCACATGGGCACTTTGATGGTGAAAAAGAACCGGCTGCCGTCGCCGTAGCTGCTCTTGACCCACAGCTTGCCCCCCAGCATCTCCACCAGTTGGCGCGAGATGGACAATCCCAACCCCGTTCCGCCGTACTTGCGCGTGGTGGACCCGTCCGCTTGGGAAAACGACTCAAAGATCACGTCTTGTTTCTCCTTTTTGATCCCGATCCCCGTGTCCTGCACCTGGAACTCCAACCACGCATAGTTCTTCTTGCGGGCCAGCAGCCGGGCTCGCAGCGTGATATGGCCACGGTCGGTAAACTTGATGGCGTTGCCAATCAAATTGGTGATGATTTGCCGCAACCGAGTCTGGTCGCTCATGACAAAATCAGGTATCCGCTTGTCAAACTTGTAAAACAGGTGCAGGTTCTTCTCCTTGACTTTGCTCACCAGGGTGCGCAAGATCCCGTACACGCTGTTGCGAATGGAGATCTCGGTTGGATTCAAGCTCATGCGCCCCGCCTCAATCTTGGACAAGTCCAAAATATCATCAATCACTGCCAGCAGCGATTTGGCCAGGGAGTTGACGTTGCCCAAGTTGGTGCGCATCTCCTGGGTCAGGTCTAGCTCCAGCGTGGCCTCGGTCAAGCCAATAATCCCGCTCATCGGCGTGCGGATCTCGTGGGACATGTTGGCCAGAAACTCGGTCTTGGCGCGGTTGGCCAGTTCGGCGGTTTCCTTGGCCGCCTTGTTGCGGTTGAAGCTGTCCTGCAGGCTTTGGGCCATCTCGTTGATCTTGCTCTTGAGGTCGTTCATTTCGCCCGACGCCTGGATGGTAATCAGCTCGGTTTTCAAAATGCCCGAGTTCGACGACGTGATGTTGGAAAACGCACGCAGCTGCGCCGTGAGATTGCCCGCCATGGTATTGACGTTGTTGGTTAGCTCTTCCCAAACGCCCTTGACGTCATCCACTTGGGCCAAGACACCCAGCTTGCCTTCGATACCGACACGCCGCGCCACATAGGACACCTCGGACGCAAACTTGGACAGTTGGACCACCATCTTGTTGATCGTCTTCTTAAGGTCCAACAGTTCGCCCTTGACGCTCACCGTCACCTCTTCCTTCAGATCGCCGTCCGCTACGGCTCGACACACTTGGGAGATATCGCGCACCTGCTCGGTTAGGTTACTAGCCATGAGGTTGACGTTGTCGGTGAGGTCTTTCCACGTTCCTGCCACGCCAGGCACTTCGGCTTGCCCACCCAAGATACCTTCGGTACCCACATCACGGGCCACGCGGGTGACTTCGGCCGCAAACGTGGACAGCTGGACCACCATCACGTTGATCGTCTCCTTGAGCTCCAGGATCTCCCCAGACGAGTTCACCTTGACAAATTTGGACAAATCGCCGTTGGCTACGGCCTTGCACACATTGGCAATGTCACGCACCTGCACGGTCAGGTTGTTGGCCATCATGTTGACATTGTCGGTCAAATCCTTCCATGTGCCATCCACACCGTCAACATGCGCTTGCCCGCCAAGCTTGCCCTCGGTCCCGACCTCGCGCGCCACCCGGCTCACTTCCCAGGCAAACATTTGCAGCTGCACCACCATGTTGTTGATGGTGTCCTTGATCTCCAGCATCTCGCCCTGCACGTCGGCAGTCACTACCTTGGTCATCTCGCCCTGAGCCACGGCCTTGCACACGGCGGCAATATCACGAATTTGGTTGGTTAAATTTCGGGCCATCCCGTTGACATTGTTGGTGAGATCGCGCCACACGCCTTCAACGCCTGTCACCTTGGCCTGTCCTCCCAGCCGCCCCTGAGTGCCCACTTCCCGCGCCACCCGAGCTACTTCGGACCCGATGATGCGCAGCTGATTGACCATCTTATTTATGGTGTCCTTGAGCTCGAGCAGCTCGCCCTGGACTTCGACCGTCACCTCGCCCGTGAGATCGCCATTGGCCACCGCTCGACACACGTTGGAGATATCGCGCACCTGTTTGGTCAAATTGCTGGCCATCTTGTTCACATTGTCCGTCAGGTCTTTCCAAATGCCGTCGACCCCTTCCACCTCGGCTTGGCCACCCAGGATACCTTCAGTTCCGACCTCGCGAGCAACGCGGGTGACCTCATAGGCAAACCGGTTGAGCTGGTCGACCATCGAATTCACCGTGTCCTTGAGTTCGCTAATCTCTCCTCGGGCATCAATCTCCACTTTTTTGGTCATGTCGCCTTCGGCCACGGCCTTGGTCACCTTGGAAATGGCGCGCACCTGGTTAGTCAGGTTGGACGCCATCGTGTTGACATTGTCCGTGAGGTCTTTCCACGTGCCATCCACCCCCACCACCTCGGCTTGCCCGCCCAACTCGCCCTTGATACCGACCTCGAGTGCCACCTTGCTCACCTCTTGGCCAAACGTACGAAGCTGGGACACCATCCCATTGATGGTGTCTTTGAGGTCCAGCATCTCGCCTTCCACTTCGACCGTGACAACACTTTCCAGGTTCCCGCGCGCAACGGCCTTGCATACATCGGCAATGTCACGCACCTGGTCGGTCAGGTTACGGGCCATAACGTTGACGTTGTCCGTGAGGTCCTTCCAAATCCCTCCCACGCTGAGGACCTGCGCTTGTCCACCGAGGATACCTTCGGTGCCCACCTCTCGCGCCACTCGAGTCACTTCCGAGGCAAAGATGGACAACTGACTCACCATCTGGTTGATGGTCTCCTTGAGCTCAAAGATTTCACCCGAGGAATTGACATTGACCGATCGCGACAAATCGCCCGCTGCCACGGCTTTACACACGTTGGCAATGTCGCGTACTTGATCCGTCAGATTGTTGGCCATCCCATTGACATTGTCCGTCAAGTCCTTCCACGTGCCATCGACGCCTGGCACTTCGGCTTGACCGCCCAACACACCGCGCGTGCCGACATCGTACGCCACGCGGGATACTTCGGCTGCAAAGGTTTGCAGCTGTTGGATCATCTGGTTAATGGTGTTCTTCAGTGCCAGCACTTCCCCCGACGAATTGACCTTGACTAACTGCGTCAAATCACCACTGGCCACCGCACGGCATACTTGGGCGATATCGCGTACCTGGTCCGTCAGGTTCTGCGCCATACCGTTGACATTATCCGTGAGGTCTTTCCAGGTGCCATCAACGCCTGGCACTTCAGCCTGGCCACCAAGCACGCCACGCGTTCCCACGTCATAGGCCACCCGCGACACCTCGGCGGCAAAAGTCTGCAACTGCTGAATCATTTGATTGATGGTATTCTTGAGTTCCAATACTTCGCCCGAGGAATTGACCTTGACAAACCTGGACAAATCGCCTTCAGCAATGGCTCGACACACGTTGGCGATATCGCGTACCTGGTCCGTCAGGTTCTGCGCCATGCCGTTGACATTGTCCGTGAGGTCTTTCCAGGTGCCCGCAACCTCGGGAACTTCGGCTTGGCCGCCAAGAATGCCCTCGGTTCCGACTTCGTACGCCACGCGGGATACTTCGGCCGCAAACGTTTGCAGTTGCTGGACCATCTGGTTGATGGTGTTTTTCAACTCCAGAACTTCGCCCGACGAGTTGACTTCGACGTACTGGGTCAAGTCTCCTTCGGCAATAGCACGACAGACATGAGCAATGTCCCGCACTTGATCCGTCAAATTCTGCGCCATCCCGTTGACGTTGTCCGTTAGCTGTTTCCACGTGCCATCGACGCCCTGAACGTGTGCTTGGCCACCCAGAACACCGCGGGTACCCACCTCGTGGGCCACGCGGGTGACTTCCGAAGCAAACAGCGATAGCTGATCCACCATGGTATTAATTGTCGTCTTCATTTCGGCTAATTCACCGCTGGCGTGCACCTCAATCTTTTTGGTTAAATCGCCGCTGGCAACCGCCTTACAGACTTGGCCGATGCCGCGCACCTGGCTGGTAATGCTGGCAGACATGTCGTTGACACTATCCGTGAGTTCTTTCCACACGCCGCCGACGCCATCCACCTCAGCCTTGCCGCCCAGAATGCCGTTGGTGCCCACCTCATACGCCACCCGTGTCACCTCATTGGCAAACGTCTGAAGCTGATGGATCATTTGATTAATGGTGTTCTTGAGCTCGAGAATTTCGCCTGACGAGTTGACGTCAACCAGCTGCGACAGATCGCCCTTGACCACCGCTTGGCATACGTTGGAAATGTCCCGTACCTGGACCGTCAGGTTCTGCGCCATGCTATTAACATTGTCCGTCAGCTGCTTCCACGTGCCATCGACACCTGGCACCTCGGCTTGGCCGCCCAGTACACCGCGCGTGCCCACATCGTGGGCCACACGCGACACTTCAGAGGCAAAGGTTTGCAGCTGTCCCACCATGGTGTTGATCGTCACCTTGAGGACGTCGAGCTCGCCACCGACGGTCACGTTGATCTGCTGCTCCAGATCGCCCTGAGCCACGGCCTTGCAAACGCGTGAAATATCGCGTACCTGGTCGGTAAGATTGCGTGCCATCAGGTTCACGTTGTCGGTCAAATCTTTCCAGGTACCACCAACACCTGGCACCACCGCTTGGCCACCAAGGTTGCCTTCAGTCCCCACCTCGTATGCGACCCGCGTAACCTCATCGGCAAAGGTTTGCAGCTGCTGAATCATCTGATTGATGGTGTTTTTGAGATCCAACACTTCACCAGACGAGTTGGCCTTGACTAGCTGTGTTAGATCGCCACTGGCCACCGCACGGCACACCTGGGCGATATCGCGTACCTGGTCCGTCAGGTTCTGCGCCATGCCGTTGACATTGTCCGTGAGGTCTTTCCAGGTGCCCGCAACCTCGGGAACTTCGGCTTGGCCGCCAAGAATGCCCTCGGTTCCGACTTCGTACGCCACGCGGGATACTTCGGCCGCAAACGTTTGCAGTTGCTGGACCATCTGGTTGATGGTGTTTTTCAGCTCTAAAACTTCACCCGATGAGTTGACTTCGACGTACTGGGTTAGGTCACCACTGGCAATAGCACGGCACACATTGGCAATGTCCCGCACTTGATCCGTCAAATTCTGCGCCATCCCGTTGACGTTGTCGGTCAGGTCTTTCCAAGTGCCCGCAACACCTTGAACTTCGGCTTGACCCCCAAGCACACCGCACGTTCCGACTTCATGGGCCACGCGGGTGACTTCCGAAGCAAACAGCGATAGCTGATCCACCATGGTATTAATTGTCGTCTTCATTTCGGCCAATTCACCGCTGGCGTGCACCTCAATCTTTTTGGTTAAATCGCCGCTGGCAACCGCCTTACAGACTTGGCCGATGCCGCGCACCTGGCTGGTAATGCTGGCAGACATGTCGTTGACACTATCCGTGAGTTCTTTCCACACGCCGCCGACGCCATCCACCTCAGCCTTGCCGCCCAGAATGCCGTTGGTGCCCACCTCATACGCCACCCGTGTCACCTCATTGGCAAACGTCTGAAGCTGATGGATCATTTGATTAATGGTGTTCTTGAGCTCGAGAATTTCGCCTGACGAGTTGACGTCAACCAGCTGCGACAGATCGCCCTTGACCACCGCTTGGCATACGTTGGAAATGTCCCGTACCTGGACCGTCAGGTTCTGCGCCATGCTATTAACATTGTCCGTCAGCTGCTTCCACGTGCCATCGACACCTGGCACCTCGGCTTGGCCGCCCAGTACACCGCGCGTGCCCACATCGTGGGCCACACGCGACACTTCAGAGGCAAAGGTTTGCAGCTGCCGTACCATGGTATTAATGGTAACTTTGATCACGTCAAGTTCACCATTTACCGACACGCTAATCTGCTGCTCCAGATCGCCCTGAGCCACGGCCTTGCAAACGCGTGAAATATCGCGCACCTGGCCCGTAAGATTGCGTACCATGAAGTTGACATTATCAGTAAGATCTTTCCACGTGCCACTGACGCCAGGCACCATGGCCTGACCACCCAGCGTGCCCTGGGTTCCAACTTCGCGTGCGACACGCGTCACCTCAGAGGCAAATATCGAAAGTTGGCTGACCATCTGGTTGATGGTGTCCTTCAGCTCCAATACTTCGCCCGAGGAATTGACTTGCACAAACTGGGTCATATCGCCCTCGGCAATGGCTCGGCACACGTTGGCAATATCCCGCACTTGGTCCGTAAGATTTTGGGCCATCCCGTTAACGTTATTGGTTAGCCGTTTCCATGTTCCTGCGACACCTGGTACCTCGGCTTGACCTCCCAGCACACCGCGGGTACCCACGTCGTACGCCACCCGTGACACCTCGGCCGCAAATGTTTGCAGCTGTTGAATCATCTGGTTGATGGTATTTTTCAGCTCGAGGACCTCGCCCGAGGAGTTTGCCTTGACCAGTTGCGTCAAGTCGCCTTCAGCAATCAGCCGACACACATGCGCAATGTCCCGCACCTGATCGGTCAGGTTTTGAGCCATGCCATTAACGTTATCGGTCAGTTGTTTCCACGTACCATCAACGCCCTGCACTCGCGCTTGGCCACCCAATACACCTCGAGTACCGACATCGTGCGCTACCCGGGATACTTCGGCCGCAAACGTAGACAGTTGGTCAACCATGGTATTGATGGTGGTCTTCATCTCATCCAACTCACCCCGAGCTGTCACCTGGATTTTCTCGTTCAGGTTTCCTCGAGCCACCTCACGGCATACGCGAGCAATGTCACGAATCTGGTCGGTCAAGTTGGTAGCCATGGTGTTGACATCGTCGGTTAGCACGCGCCAAATGCCCTGAACGTTATGCACCTTGGCCGTGACTCCAAGCTTGCCCTCGGTTCCGACATCGTGGGTTAAACTGCGAATCTCCGACACAAACTGACGCAGCGAGTCCACCATTTGGTTAAACTGCTCCTTGGTAGTACCCATCTCGCCCTTGATGTTGATGGTGACCTTGCGCGACAGGTCTCCCTCTGCCACTGACCGACACACGAGCGAAATATCGCGCACTTGCGAGGTCAAGTTGTCAACCATGGTATTAACATCGTCGATAATGTCCTTCCACATGCCCTGAAACCCTTGCTGGTCAATTGTGGCGCCAAGGACACCTTCCATGCCCACCTTGAGCGTGACATTGGTCATGTCGGACGAAAACGTCTGCAGGTGGTCGACCAAGGCGTTGATGGCGCAGCCCATGATCGCCGTCTGCCCAGTGGCCTTGGACTCGAATCGCTGGGTCAAATCGCCGGCGGTCATGGCCCGACAGAGACGGGTGACCTGCTTGCACTGGGAATTGTGCGACTGCACGGCCACCTCAGCGGCATCGGTCAGCTCCTGGAAGCGGTTAGGCTGGTACATGGTATTGTCTTCAGCGGGATCCGTGACTAATTCGGGCAGTGCCAGCTGCTGCATGGTCTGGGTGCAGGCACGCATGGTTTGGTCGGTATGCGTCAACAGCGCAATAAGCGCCGCAATGAATCCGGCCACCATGGCGTTGTGGGAGGTGCAGGCGCACTGCACACGACCGGTGAAATCACCGCGGCGAGCGGCCGCCACCAAGTCAAAGCACTGCTGAAAGCAGTTGGCGCAAAACGCCACGGTTGGGTATGGCTCCGCAGCGCCGGTACCGGAGCCAGTGGACAGCCAGGACCCGGTAGTCTCTTCCACGGGAGTGTAGAACGAGCCCTCGTAGGGGCTGGACTGCGCCGACGCATAGGAGCCGCGCTCGGAACCTGCTCGGCTGTATCCAGAGGTGTGCTGGTGGGGGAATGACACGTGGTTGGCGGGCGCTGGCGTGTTGTCGGCCGGCACCGTTGGCGCCTGTTTGTACTGGTCGAGCTCCTGCAGCAGCTCCCGTTGGCGACTAAGAATGTGCTTGAGAGACCGGTCGATGCGCTCCGTTACCGGCGTCAGCGCAGCATCGGGACATGACTGGTACAAGCTGGAGTCGTAGTCGCCCTCCTCGAACCGGCTTAGCACCGAATCGATGTGATCGATAAAGCCGGTCATGGTTGGCCGGTGGGAAGCAGTAATGAAGCTGCTCACAAGAAGGAGTTACAAGCACTCGATAAGATGTGATGTAAAACGTCTCGTCGAGGCAGCAATGGGTAACCTTGAGCAAGGCTTGATAGGGTTTGGATGCACACCCACAGTAAAAAAACAGCGGCGGTGAATGCTTGTGCGTTCAGTAACCGTCACAACTATCTGGTACGGACGACCGCTGTCAACAGTCGTTGGGTACGATGGGCGACAACGGTGGGCCGGAGACGGGCAATGATCTTACAAGGAGGAATTGCTTGTCGCCAACGAGCAAATCGTAGCAGGGCACAGCTGTCTACACTAAAGGAATGGATATAGCAAAGCAGCAGAGGCGCGGGCACTCGCAAGCAATCAGCGTCTTCGAAAAGCCAGCCGCGCCACTACGTCCAATGGGTTCAGTACGCTTGCTCGAAAAAAAATTATGGATAGGGGAATAGCCAGTGGAGAGTAATAAAACGCTTGGACAAGCTACGGCCCAGTCAGCAAAGGCCCTCAAGTGCTGCACACCAACCAGAAAGCGAGGGTGCCGGAGAGATGCGCAACCACGCTTGTCGACACGTATCGGGGCAAAGGAACGGTCCAAGGGGAGGACGCACACACACGCTTGGCGGGTCAGTTGCCAGCAGTGTGGGAGCCGCATAGCCAATCGGGGGAATAGAGGGGCGATAGAAAACAGTTACTATATGGCAGGCAGGCAATACGCACAGGTGGCCGTGCTGAACACAGCCTAACACATTCTTTGGTGAGGGGTAACTCGACCATCCTGCACGCTACGGCGTCTCGGCGCGACCCCGTGCGAGTCTATCGACCACGGCTAAGGGGCGATGGCGCGTGAGGCTTCCCAGGCAACGCGGTCGCATCGGCAAGTGGCAGTACCCGCGAATCGGTGAAATCGCCGGCCGGCCGACCACAGACTGTTGTGAGGTGCCCAAAGCCGCTGGATCAGAGTAGGAGAGCGCCGGAGTCAGAACGCCAACTACGGAACCAGCGCCGCTCGACACGGCCAGCTGCTGTTGGTCCTGCGCTGGGGACAAGTGAGGGCCTCTGCCCCTCTCCGCCGAAAATTGCCCACGCATTCACTCCCGACCACGTCGATGGTGCAGTCCGCATGTATCGGATACCATCACCCCCAACCGTACCCACTCTGTGCCATGCAACAGCCGCCAGCGCTCCAACCGAAAGCTTTCTGGCGAACAAAGATCTAAAGTGGCGCCGTGGGACCGATTCGTGCTGCAAAACGATCACATGCCCCACACGGGTCGCTCGCTGGATGGTTCAAGGCGAGCCCATTTAGGAAGTATTAGCAGCGCCTTGCTCGCACGTGTCATACGGCCTGCCAAGCGTCCTGGCTAGCGCGGCTGGTGGTGCGTCCAAGGCCGTATGGTGTAATGGCTGCCCTTGACCATAGCTCAAACCACTCTACTGCTGAGCACCAATAGACAGTACCAGCGGTTGCTAAATTGATAGCAAACCTTATTTGTGCGTGCACCCCGACCATCCGGGTGCTGTTGGTTCGTATCGACTATTGGGGGAAACGATAGGATGGGGCGGGCGCTCTTGGATGGGCTTTTGTCCCTTTGCCCACCTGGCAAGCTCAACCAGACCAGCAATGCCAACATTAAACGAAATCTGGCTTTGAAGACGCCACGCGATATCGCTTGTTCTCCTTTGCCGTTGGCCCTCACCAGGTTGCCCAGCTGCGCTACCTAGGGCAAAAGCCATCAAACGCATGGTATGCGCCATGAACAACTGCTTCAGGGACAATGGGTGGAGTCATCACGCCAACGCTACCCCAGAGATTTCAAAAACCCGGACTGACATCGGCCGTAAACGCTGGGCCTCTTGCACCACCAGTTAAGTCAAGGTGTGGCCGATCGGCTGACGTTGGACTGCTTTCAGCCACGGGGCAGAAATTTATCCTAACAGAGTATGCCGCATGATGCGCTACCAACCTCATATCTGCCGCTTGGAGGGACCTATTTGTTTTATTTTCACACAGTCCCATTTGCTGCCGTGCTACAAAGTCAACGATCTCTAGGCAGGATAACCAAGACTAGACAAGAAAAGTAATACTCATCATCGTCCATCAGTCCTCGTCCAAATACCGTCGGCTTTAGGCCAACAGCGAGCGACCAGTCATTTCTTCAGGCTGGGGCAATCCCATGTACTTGAGAATGGTGGGTGCCACATCGCACAGCGCGCCGTCGGCGTTGTCCACAAAGCGGCGCTCCGAGCTAGTCATGACGAATGGGACTTTGGCGGTGGTATGGGCGGTATGGGGGCCGCCGTCATCGCTCAACATCTTCTCGGCGTTGCCGTGGTCGGCCGTAACAAACAGCGTGTATCCATGCCTGATGCACGCGTCGTAAATGACGCCAATGGCCTTGTCGGTGGCTTCAACACCCTTGATCGCAGCTTCGTAGATCCCCGTATGGCCGACCATATCGGGTGGGGCAAAATTGCACATCACAAATGGATACTTGCCCGACGCCACTTCCTCGGCAACTTTGTCGCCAACCTCGGCAGCGCTCATCTCGGGTTTTTTGTCATACGTGGCCACCTTGGGCGATGCAACCAAGTCCCGATGTTCCTGGTCAAACTGCGCTTCAGTTCCACCATTGAAGAAGAAGGTAACGTGGGCGTACTTTTCGGTTTCGGCCACATGGCACTGGGGCACGCCCTGCTTGGCCAACCACTCGGCAAGCACATTGCTCATGCTGTTGGGCGGAAACGCCACGTTAAACGGAAAATCAGCTTTGTAGCGGGTGAACGTGGTGATGTTCAGGTTCTGGGGCACCGCCGAGTCAAACGGCGTGGGTGACACGCCAAATGCTTGGACGATTTCACGCATGCGGTCCGCACGAAAGTCAAAGAAGAAGAGGGTATCGTTGTCCTGGATCAGCCCTGCTTCGTTGGCGATTATGGGCTTGAGGAACTCGTCCGTCTCGTCCTGAGCGTAGCGGTCCTTGACGGTCTGCACTGGGTCAGAGGTCTTTTCGCCCTTGCCCTGGGTGAGGCCGTCAAACGCCAGCTGGACTCGCTCCCAACGCTTGTCGCGGTCCATGGCGTAGTACCGTCCCACGATAGTCGCCAGCTTGCCGTACTGGAAGCCATCGCGATTCATAAAGTCTAGCAACTGCTGGAGGTACTTGACGGTGGATCGGGGTGCGGTATCACGACCATCGGCAAAAAAATGCACGTACGTCTCGGGCACGCCGGCTGCTTTGGCTGCTTCCAGGAGACCAAACAGGTGCTTGATATGGGCGTGGACCCCACCGTCCGAGACTAGCCCCAGCAGGTGAAGCCGGCCGTTGGTGCTCTTGGCGTGGTCAAACGACTTGGCAATGTTGGGCGTCTTGCCAAACTCGTTGTTCTTGAGCGCCAGATCGATGCGGACAATATCCTGGTACACAATGCGGCCAGCGCCAATATTCAAGTGTCCCACCTCGGAGTTGCCCATTAGTCCCTCGGGGAGACCCACCGCGTTGCCGTGGGCGTACAGCGAGGTGAACGGTTGGTTCGCTTCGAACCCGTCCATCACCGGGGTGTTGGCATGGTAGATGGCGTCGCCCTTGGTGTTGGGTTGGGGCGCGATACCCCACCCGTCAATGACCACAAGGCAGGTGCTGTGGGTAGGCTTGGTCGGCGCCATGGTGAAATGCAGAAATCGGTCCGACAGCTGAGCGCAGAAAGAACGGCTAATGGTTTTAGTAAGCGTTAAACAAAATCACAGCGCTACAGCACAGCGGTGGAGAAACGGTGCAGAGCGTTGAAGACCAAGTCGAGCGCTAGTAAGGGCCCATCGGTGTATCGGTGGGGAGGCTTATCAGGGTGAGTAACGCCAGGGGGTAGGATATTGATAAGGTTTCATCATCGCAGCGCGACTGGCCCGTCATTAAGACTCAGTGCTGTTGGGGGAAAAATAAGAGGCGTGGTGGGGTTGATTGGTCAGCGATAATCACACGGTTGCACCAAGCGGGCAGAGACCGACAGAGACGTGGGTTGCAGAGGTGCCCCCCCCCCAGTGCTGAAAGGGGATGGAGGTTGTTGGATGGCACGAACCTCACATCTGCTGAGTGGGTATGATATGAAATCATTGGATACCTTTAAACTAAGGCAAAGTACAAAGCCATAAACGAAGGAAAAATTTACAAATAATAGCCAGCATAACCCAATGGGTGAAAAAGGAGCAGCCACAACTGATCCGCTGGGCTCAAATAGAAATCAGGTCATCAGCATTAGTGTCCATCATTGGTGATTACCTGATTGAGAATGCCTACTCGGATAACTTTTGAAAATATACAGTTCGGAAGAATAGTGTGGTGGGGAACCCACCTCAAGCCCTGAAACAGCCTAACAAGGTCGATTTCAGCGCATTATTGCTACCAACTGGG